>LPNX010004829.1:220682-303599 GCA_001517045.1 Pseudotsuga menziesii | reverse complement strand
GCAACTTGCACATGGTGGGGCTCATGGACTAGGCAAATAAGACAAAAATAAATGAATTAATGTCTAAGTGGGTAAATACTATGGGTTGATTATTCTAACAAAAAACTCATTTTTTCAAACTATAAGGAGATATAAGGTGGGATAATGATCCAAAATTGATCAATATATAATTTTTCATTTATTTTGGTACTATGTGGGTGGAAGATATGATGAATTGGCTTGCAGGACCCAGTTTATGGATAACTCTCACTTTGTAGATTTGGGGTCTAGTGTTAATAATGACAACTAAACTAATGTGTTTACAGGAAGTGTCTCATAACGGGCATAACCAAAAATGGTTTTACTCATGTAACTTCTTTCATGAAGTATATAGTGCATTGTTGGGATAGGTAATGTAGTCAATAGACTAAGAGGTTGAGTCCCATCATGTAATCTCTCGATCTTCATTAATGAGCTTCAATACTTTGCATGCTTGGATGTTTCCCCTTTAGGGGTTTTTACCACATTAATTTATGGTGTTTTAATGGTGTTTCTTCATGTAATTTGTCTCTGAGAATCTAACAACTGGTATCAGAGTCCGTGTGAGAGAGACATCGGATTTGAGAAGGAGCCGAGGACTGTGGAGGCGTTGTTGTTGTTGCTTGGACCATGAGGAATTGTGATTCCTGCTTACATCCATCTTGTGAGGAATTGTCATGATCTTGGACGTTAAGAAAATCCTGCTAACATCCAACACTAAAATGCTGACCAAAACTGTGAGAAGAAAGGTTGGCTAGGCACGTGAAGGAAGAGGTGAGTCATTTGTTTGCTAACTATACATGGAATCCTGCTGACATCCAGAGCTGAACTGATGACAAAAACCGTGAGAATAAAATCTGGTTGGGCGCATGAAGGAAGAGGTGAGTTGTTTGTGCCACAGATTGCAGCCGTGTGAAGAAGGGAAAGTGAAGGAGTCTTCCCACCATGGAACTGAGCCTAAAGCTCTCATGAAGAGAGTGCCTCAGAGGCTACCCATCCCATTGGCATCTGAAGCATATACTTGTGTAGGAATCATGGAAAGATACATCTTCCCACTGAGAAGAGGAAGTTTCCACTTTTCCTACCACAGCCCACTGAGAAGATTCTCATCGGATCCATCGTGGAGAGATACCTCTTCCCACCGAGAAGAGGAAGTGATTGTAGAGGTCATGCTTGCATAAAGAGGAAGAAGGATCCTTGTAGAAGAGAGGTTGCATGTTGTTTCTACTCGTGAGCTCCTACTCACTGCTGGATGTGAAGAGAAGCAGACAGAGGAGAGGTCAGGTCGCACGTGAGCCTGAGTTGTTACTGGAGGATTGTGAGAGATTAGAGGTGAACCACCTCGGTAGAAGTAAATCCAACAACTGCTCGAGATAAACGGGTGGTAAAGAATAAAAACTTGTGCTAATTTTTGTTTGGAAATTTGGAAAATGTAATTTTTTTTTATTTCAAGCCATTCAAGCCAAGATTGTAATTTCTTGTTCGGGAGAATCTACTGTTGTTTGTTTGAGAGTATTGTTTTGGGAATATATATATATATATATTAAAAAATTCAACAATGTCTAGCACAAAGTTTGAAATTGAAAAATTTAATGGTAAAAACAATTTTGAACTATGGAAATTAAAGATGTGGGATCTATTAGTTCAGAAAGTCTTAGATGGTAAAATAAAGAAACCTCTAACTATGACAGATGATGAATGATAAGAATTAGATTCCAAAGAGATAATCACAATTAGTTTATGCCTTGTGGTTGATGTGTTAATCAACATTGTTGGAGAAAAGTCTGTATATGACCAAATCTTTAACAAACAAAGTTTACTTGAAGTGACAACTATAGGGTATGAGAATGAAACAAGGTACAAAGATAATAGATTTTTAATACTCTTATTTTCCAGTTGAGTAGTATAGATATTAAAATTGATGATGAAGATAAAGTAGTCAATCTCTTGTGTACTTTACCAGAATCTTGGGGTCAAGTAGTTTCTTCCATTAGTCTTAGTACAACTGATACTTTAGAATGTGACAATCTGGTTGGAGCATTATTTTCTGAGGAATTAAGGAAGAAATCTAGTCTTGAAACCTCTTCGCCAGAATATTTGCTTGTTAGAGGTCAATCCAAAGAGAAAGGAGAAAATTCAAGAGGTACTTCCAGGTCTAAATGGAAGGGAAGAAAGAGAAAATTAAAATGTTGGTACTGTAACAAGACTAATCGTCTCAAGAAGGACTGTTGGAAGAGACAAGAATCCAAGAAAGATGACTCCAAATCAAAGGCAAATTTAGTTAAGTCTTATGATTCAGGTATGATCGATAATGTTTTTTCCATTTGTAATATTTCTGAATATAATGAAGAATGGATATTAGATTATGGTGCTTAGCACCATATTTGTCCTCATAAAGATTGGTTTTCTTCCTATCAAATAGTTAATGATGGAATAGTTCTTTTAGGAGACAATCATTCATGTAAGATTGTTGGAGTTGGAGGTGTTAAAATTAAAATGTTTGATGGAGTTATATGAACATTTATAGATGTTAAACTTTTACCTGAGTTAAAGAAAAAATTAATTTTTTTGGGAACATTGGATTCTTGTGGTCATAAGTTTACAAGTTTAAGTGGAACTCTAAAAGTTTCTAAGGGTGCTTTAGTGGTCATGAAGGCCCAAAAAATAGGAAACCTTTATAAACTGGTTGGAAGAACTTGAGTTACTAATACTGCATTAGTATTTGAAGAAGACTCAGGATCCACTTATTTATGGCATCATTGTCTTGGTCATATGAGTGGAAAGGGAATTCAGGTATTAATGAATCGTAAATTGCTTCCAAATTTGAAAACTATGAATTTGATGTTTTGTAAACAATGTATATTTGGAAAGCAGTGTAGACAAAAATTCAAAGCAAGTAGGCATGTTAGTAAAGGTGTTCTCGACTACATTCATTCTTATTTGTGGGGTCCATATCCTACCATTTCCTATGGCGAAGAAAAAGATTATGTATTATTTGTAAATGATTTTTCTAGAAAGGTTTGGGTTTATGTCCTAAAAACAAAATTTAATGTGTTTAACACGTTTAAGCAATTTAGAGTTATGGTGGAAAAAAATAACTCGTATGACAATCAAGTGTTTAAGGACGGATAATGGAGGTGAGTTTACTTCTTTAGAGTTTGAAAAATATTGCAAAGATGAAGGGATCATAAGACAAAAAACATATGTATACACTCCTCAACAAAATGGTGTTGCAGAGCGCATGAACATAACTCTTCTAGAAAGAGAAAGGAGCATGCTCAGTAATGATCATTTGGAGCAAGAGTTGTGGGCAGAAGAAGTTTCTACTGCTTGTTATCTAATAAATTGATCAACATAAATAGAAATATATTGTAGAATTTTGGAAGAGGTATGGAATGGTCATCTCTATGATTATTCAAATTTGAAAATCTTTGGTTGTGAAGCGTATGCACTTCTAAAAATCAACGTTCTAAGTTAGAACCTAGATCAAAGAAGTGCATTTTTGTTGGATATGATGATGTAACAAAAGGATATAGATTGTGCGATCCTACTTCCCACAAGATTGTCATTATCAGAGACGTATTTTTTATGAATCTTCTCTAATTAAATATGAAAATGTAAGAGTTGATGTGGAACAAGAACAAGTAATATCAAAACAACTAGTTTAGTTGGAGAACCAATATTCTCATTACTCAAAGAAACAAGAAGAAGTTTTTAGTGAGAGATAAGTCATAGAAGATGAAGAAATTCAAGAAAATGTGGAAACCCCACAACCTAGACCAAGAATATCATTAAGGGAGCGAAATCCTCCTAATAGGTATATTGATTTAGTTTCATCTGTTTTATTTACTGATGATGGAGAACCCTCTTGTTTTTAGGAATCCATTGATTTTTTTTACATTGTTAAGTGGAATATGGAAATGGATTCTCTAGAGAAAAACAAGACACGGGAATTGGTTGAAATCCCCAAAGATAGAAAAAAAATTCGATGTAAGTGGGTCTTCAAATTAAAGAAAGGATTTGATGGTAAGGTTGAAAGATACAAAGCCATATTGGTCGCAAAAGGGTACTCTCAAATGGAAGGTATTGACTATCATGAGATTTTTCCACCAGTTATCAAGCTTGTATCTATTCGTATTGTGTTATCACTAGTTGCATTGCTTGATTTAAAGTTAGAACAATTAGATGTTAAAACAACTTTCTTACATGGAGATTTAGAAGAGGAGATTTCTATGGAACAACTAGAAGGTTTTGTGTAGCATCATAAAGGTATATTAGTTTACAAGCTCAATAAATCATTCTATGGTCTGAATTAGTCACCCAGGAAATGGTACAAGAAGTTTGATTCTTTCATGGTGAGCCAAGGTTATACTAGAAGTGAATATGATCATTGTTTATAATTCAAAATGTTGAATGCCATATTCATTATCTTAGTGTTGTATGTTGATTATATGCTTATTGTGAGCAAAATCATGGACAAGATTAACAGGTTGAAGGATTAGATGGATAGGACTTTTGATATGAAGGATCACAGAGCTGCAAAACAAAACTTGGGTATTGAAATACACAGAGACAAAAGAAATGGTAAGATTAGTTTTTCATAAGAAAAGTATATTGAGAAAATAATTGCAAGATTCAAAATGAATAAGGAAAAGCTTATGAATGTTCCTTTGGCTTCCCATTTTATGTTTTCTTCAGGTTTATGTCCCAGTAGTGTTGAAGAAAAGGATTATATGTCTCATGTACCATATGCTAATACAGTAGGATGTTTAATGTATGCAAAGGTGTGTACTAGACCTGATATTTCATATGCAGTAGGTATTGTTAGTAAGTACATGGAAGATCCAAGAAAATAACATTGGAATGCAATGAAATGTGAGTTTCAGTACCTAAGAGGCACAAGTGGTTATTGTATCACCTTTAATAATAATAGTGATTCTATATGCGGTTTTGTTGATTCATATTTTGCAGGTGATTTGGACAAGAAAAGGTCTACTTCAGATTATGTCTTTATTCTTGCAGGTGGAGCTATAAGTTGGATGTCAAAGCTTCAGGAAACTGTTTCTTTATCCACTACAAAGTCTAAATACATTGCTTCCTCACATGCTTGTAAAGAGGTGATTTGGCTGAGAGGTCTGCTTAGAGAAATTGGAAGATTACATAACAATGTGACTACCTTTTGTGACAGTCAAAGTGCTATACATTTGGCTACAAACCTGTTTGTCATAGTAAGACTAAACATATTGATGTAAAGTATCATTTTGTAAGACAAGCGATTGCTGAAGGTGGAGTAGATCTGGAAAAGGTTGATACTCAATAAAATTGTGCAGACATGTTTACAAAACCAATATTGTTACAGAAGTTACGATGGTGTGTAGCTTCTCTTAGTTTGAAAAAAAGGTGATAAATAGTCTTGGGAAAAGTATTAGAAAATTTTGTTGTCAAGGTGAAAATTGTTATATTGACAACTAAACTAATGTGTTTATGAGAAGTTTCTCATAACAGGCATAAATGACAACGGTTTTACTCATGTAACTTGTTTCATGAAGTATATAGTGCATGGTTTGGATATGTAATGTAGTCAATAGTCTGAGAGGATGAGGCCCATCATGTAATCTCTCGATATTCATTAATGAGATTCAATACTTTACCTATGTGGATGTGTTGTAGGCACAACAGATCTCATTTTAATTGATAAAATAGGAACCCCACTTACTTATTATGAAGGGAATCTCAAATTTTATTATCTTATTTGTGGGGTTTCATGATTGTTGTCTTTATCCCTGTGTCTTTTCATGCTTTGGATCCAATAAAATTTGCTAAAAAATCCTTGTCTTTATACGTTTTTTGAATTGGGAAAACACAGTTTTTCTTTGAAACATGTTGTTTCCACAATCCGCAATCCACAACCCGCAACCCACAATGCAGATTGCGGATGTAAGAAAACATTTGTTCAATAAAAATTGATTTTTCGGTTTCAAATTTCTGCAACTTGCAATGCAGATTGCAAAAATCGGAAATCAAAATAAACAAATTAAAAGTCACACTTCCACAATTATGCAACCCGCAGTGCAGATTGCGGAAACAATAAACTATTTTAAGTTGAAATTTTTGATTCTGAATTTTCGTGGGAACCAAAATCAACATTTAAAAAAAAATATTTACCATGCGGATTGTGGATTGTAGAAGTCACTTTTTCAAATTTTCATTTTTCATTTCTGCATTCTGCAACCCAATTTTTTCGGACCCTAAGTTTCTCTTATTCTATATTTTAATTTAATTTTAGATCCATAAATTTTCATAATTTCGGGTCTTATAATTAATATAGGGTAGTGGATTTAGTAGTTATATCAATGGCTACAATTGACCCAAAAATGAAATCAAGGGTTGTTGATTCTTAACCTCCGGGAGCAATATCTTGAGATTTATAATTCCAAATCAAGCGCGAGATAGCTCGTTGGAAATATCAGAAGATCAGGAATGGTTTGGGAAGCTTATTTTTTCCAATTGAATAGCTTAACCACCCTGAAAATATATCTTAGCTATCAATTTCGGATTTGGATCAAATTTATCTATTTTCATTATATTTGGTTTGCAAATGGTTTTTTATTAATATGGATCTTTTTCATTAGCTTTGGAATGATGTTTTAATTTCTCTTTTGAATTTTACAGGTGTGGATTTGGATTTGGAGTCAAATTGAAGGATTTACATCCCAAACGTGGAGCAGTCAAAACGTGCCAAGTGGAAAGAAGTGATCTTTGGACGCAATTTATGGAATGATGAAGATGAATCTGGAAAATCCGAAACATGGGGTTTGTGCAGAATGAGCCCAATTAGCTAGATTGCAAGCAGAATTATAAGAAAATATCTTATTTGAGATATCTTACTGGTTTTTCAAAACAGAATTTCCCATATTTCTCTCATGGACAGATTTGCTAAATGGAACAACTCAGCTAGTTAGCTCAGCAATTAGGAAATTGATCTTATCTTCTCTTGTCATTTGTTTTGTATAAATACCTACCTTCTATGCTCTAGATGGGGGGGATCTTAGGAGAAACAAATTTATTTTTTTCTATGTAATATTGAATTGTTACGTATTTTTATGCATGCAGTTTTCTATTCAGATCAATGGATGACATTGTGATTTCTCAACAAGCTAGTTCATTAGATATGGAGATCTTTTGTAAGTTTTTTCATCAACTTATTTAATAAATTGAATTTGGTTTGTTTTCTGCAATTCAATTTTTCAGAACATGTTGATTGTCATTTTATATTCACATTCTGTTACCTATGTTAGACCTCAAAAGTTATTTTCAATTGCAGCGCGAATCATTTTCAATCTGTGATTTGATTTATCTTGTTTTTTATTCATTTCATAACCTCTAATGTTTTCTAGCATTCCAATTGATATGAATCTGATTTTTTAGCTTGATAATTAATTGAATACTAATTAAAAATAATAATTTTCCCTTTACAATGATTAGTTTATGAAAAAAGAATTTTTTTTCATTATATTAGTTATATTAGATTATTATTTTTATCATTTATCATAGATTGACATAAGCTGGTTATAACAATAAGATTTGATAAATTACATATTAAGTCTAGGTTTGCATTTAAGATTTAGTTTCATTCATGATTTAGATTTTCCTCTCTAAGGAGAAACCATCACTTAGTGGCTAACAGAGTCATAAAACCCATCGGAGTTAGCTATACCAAACAGCTTGAGGATAGGGTAATTCTTATGTAGGATTATTTGAAACGTTCGGCTGGGCTATCTCCCTTACGTTAGCATTTGGGACATTCCAGGATATCCCAGGATTCAACAGGATGTTTCCCCTTATGGCGTCTTACCACATTAATTTCTGGTGTTTTAATGGTGTTTCTTCGTGTAATTTGTCTTTGAGAATCTAACATCTAGAACCTTTCAAGGCTTATTTGAGGGCCTAAATTGGGTCAAAATTCTATCACCTGTGTCATGCCCCTTAATGTTACTCTACCCTCTGAGACCTTTATAGTAGTGCAAGAATTGCCTCAAACAAAGTTTGTATGAGGAAGTTATGCCTCCCTCAAATTGGCCCGTTGAGTTGACCACCAGGGTATTGAGTGGATTCCATGTCAACTCTCATTTATCACACATGTGGAGATAGTCACGTGTTGAATTTCAAAAACATTATAGAAGGTCCAATACCCTATCCTTAATTGAGAATTGAGGCATGCAAAAACCCTGAAATTTAGCTTAGATGGCTATCGGACTATGTTAAATACCGAGATGATAGGAGAAAAAGGGGTTCCATATCTAAGAAAGAGAGGGGGAGTGGATACCAGAGAAAAGCAAAGGAAGAAGGAGATCTTGTAGTAGCCATATCGGACCTAGTGTCCAAGGTAACTCCTTAGAGACTACGTTTTTCTTTGTATTTGCATTCTATATAAAAGAGCAAGGCCGCATAGTCCTCATTTTTTGTTGGATTTTTCCCTATAGTGGGTTTTCCTAAGGTGAATTTTGTATTGATTGTGTATTTATTTTCTCCATTTAGTTTCTTACAATTTCCAATTATTTAGAATTCAATGGAAATAAGGTAATCAAAATAACCAAGTTGTGAGATCCATTGTGACGAACTGTTCCAATGGAATATCCACAATAGTTTATAGAACTTATTTGATATTAGCAAATTTTTATATTGGGTTTTGTGGGTGATTGCATGATCTCGTAATTGGTGAAAAAAAAATTCTTCAAACCCTAGCCATGATGGATGAGTCTAGTGAAGAATGAGGAGGGGAATATGAATGATGAGTTACAAAGACAGAAAAACAAGTCACTGATATCTAGCACAATATGTCAATCCTCATGGATGCCATGGAGAACAAGTTTGGACATTTTGGTGATTTTGGGGGCTCTAACTCAGAGATTAGATCAGAGGGGAAATCGACAGACAAAGGCGACCCACAAAGGAGTATAAAAAAGAGCCCGATAAAGATAAGCAAAGTTCTAGTACCAATATTCCTTCCCGGTATTTGTTCAAAACGGAAGATAAAGTGGATATCAAGTTGTACCAAGGAGATATCGATGCTTTAAAGTTGAGTCATTGATTTCAACAATTATAAGTCTATTTTGGTATCCATCAAATAGATGATGAGTAGGAAATTTCATTTGCTAGATTGAAATTAGAGATCCATGCATTAACTTGGTGGGAAATCCATATTAAGGAACTTAGGTTGGAGAATGATCCACTAGTAACTAAGTGGGAGGATTTCAAAACCCTTATTAAGTACCATTTATACCCTATTGGGTATGTAGAGGACTAGTGGATCCATTGGAATTACTTCAATAAAGGAAAGAGAAGAGTGTGAAAGAGTACACCACTGAATTCAGGAAGATGGCTATCATGTTAAGTATCTCACCCAATAATCCAAATGTACTACTCAAGTATTTAGGGGGTCTACATTGTCATTTATGAAATCAAGTGATGTTCTTAAGGCCCAGGACAATTGATGAGGCATGTGTCCAAGTAAGTACCTGGAAAATATAAGCCACAAGGATAGTGAAGTGGTTATAAATAGAAAGAGAACTAAGATGCTTCCAAGGATGGGAAGATAAGAAGAAGTGGAAGAGAAAAGATAAGATGACTACATCCATGGCACATCAGTGTAAGGATCCAAAAAACCACTATAATCATTGCAACATTGATGATCACACTAAAGATAAGGGTTGTAAGCTAGATCTAGAGCTAAACAAGGATGATTTTAAGGAACCATACTTATTTAAAAGTGTATAAATGTTGGCAAATATTACCAATTCTTAAAATGCCAACTATAAAATGATTGGCAATATGTTTCAAAAAATATTTTAATTTCCATGGATTTTATATCGATTATATAATAATTTGGTGATATTTAGGGTGAAAAAATTTTGCCCCATAAAAATTGGGCCAAACAGGGCTTCAAAAAATGCAAAATGGTGAATATTTTTTGGGAGAAAACATGGAAAAATAGCCCATTGGGATAAAATTCGCCCCTAAAATTATCCCTGGAGCTAAATCTCAAGAACTAAAAGAATGTTTCCAAGAAGAAGAGCATCATAGCTATGTATTCAAGAAAATAAGTGGAGAGAAGATCATATGTAGATGAGAATATTGTTTGCACTATAGTGAAGAAGGAGGTGAACCTTAGTAGCCTTCATTCCAAGGAAGAGAAGGAGATGAAAAAACTCTTCCACGTCAAGTTTCAAGTCAAAAATGCCAAGGTTGATGCTCTATTTGATTCAATTTCATAGGCCAATATCATAGAAAAATATCTAGTATGTATGCATGGATTGGAAATACATGATCATCGTAGCCCATACCCATTAGGATGGGTAAATAAGTTTGCAAAACAATGCAAGAATAAATTTCTCACAAGTGCATGTTATATTGATGAAGTGGAGGTAGACATATTACCCCTTGATGTTTATGGTGAGTGTCTGCAAGTCCCTACATGTGAGGGATGCAATCTTCATGAGGAGAGAAAACCAATACCACTTGACCAAGGATGGAAAATATTTGATCATCAACATGCACAAAGGTAAATCAAATATCTCTTTGGTAAGTACCAACCAATCAAAGAACCTAATAAATTCAAGTGGAAAACTTGTGTTTCTTTTCTAAAGACATAATCAACAAGAAGTTGAATCGGTAAAAGTAAAGGCATCTTTGGAGAGATGTACCAAAGAGAATAAACACTAGTTAGAGAACATTTTGTAGGCATATAGAGAAGTGTTCCATGGGACTAGAGGGATACCTCATAAGAGTGAAGTGGAGCATGAGATACAACTATTGTCTAATTCTCCATTGTTGAACATCAAACTATACAAACAATTTTTTCTAGAAGCAAACGAAGTGAAGAAGCAGTTACAACAACTACTAGAAACTACTGGAGTGGGGAGTAATATGACAAAGAAACTCATCTTGTGGATCACTTATCATCATGATACCCAATAAGGATGGGACTTGGAGGATTATTATTCACTATAGAGCTCTGAATAATATCACCCTCAAGATTCAATATGCTCTCCCCAAGATCAATGATTTGTTAGATCAAATTCAACATGCTAATTACTTCACCAAGTTGGATCTCATCTCGGGATACCACTAAGTACAAGTGGAGGAAGAAGACACCTAGAACACCACCTTCAAGACTAGGAAAGTTCTATATGAATGGTTAGTAATTACTTTTTATTTGTGTAATGCACCATCCACATTTATTCATTTCACGAATGATGTATTGTTCCCTTTCATAGTTTCATTTGTAAGTGTATTTAGATGATATATTGGTTTATAGTGCTACCTCGCAAGAGGATATATCACATCTCAAGTAGGTGTTGGAGACCTTGAAGAAACATGAAATACTCGTAAACATCAAGAAATGTGAATTTACTCAGCAATACTTGGTGTATTTGGTGTATGTGGTTGGTGGAGAAAAACTTAAGATTGATCCTATAAAGATGGAGGTCCTCACCAAGTTTCCAACTCTAAAAGTATTAGTGAGGTTGGGAGATTTTTTGGGGAAACACAATACCTTTGAAAGTTCATAGCTTCCTTTTTTGTTATTGTTGCACCTCTCCATGCCATAACAACCAACAACAAGGGTTTATAGTGGGGAAAAAATCAATAGAAAATCTTTGAAGAGATCAAGTGAAAGATCAATCAGGCGCCATTTCTTTCATTTCCTAACTTATAGAATCCTTTTGAATTGCAAATAGATGCAAGTGGATATGTTATGGGAGTGGTTTTGATTCAAGAAGGGAGTCCAATATGATATCATTCTCAAATGTTCTATGGTGGCATATTGAACTACCCTACATATGAAAAGGAACTCTATGCCTTGGTTCAAGATGTTAAAAAGTGGAAGCACTATCTAATGGTAACGAATAGCATCATTCACACTACTTAGTAGACGCTACGATATTTAAAACCTGGAGTAAGCTACAACAAACGTGACACTTCAAGTGGATGGAAATTTTATACAAATTTTATTTAATCATTAAATATAATATGGGAAGTACAAACAAGTTGGCAGGCATGCTCTTAAGGCCACCTATATCCAAGATCACAACGTTGGGTACTCTTATGCATATGGATATATTCACCCATGATGCATACAAGTAGGAATACATACAATATGAGGACTTCAAGGAGGTATTTCAACAACTACAAGACCAATTTCATGTAGAAGAAGGTGACATCAAGGTTGACTATCATGTCTAGGATGGGTTACTATACAAGCTAGACAAGCTCTATGTTCCGAAAGGTGAGATATTTCAACTCATGAGAGAGGCTCACACCTACAAAGATGTAGGGAATTTTAGTGTTGGGAATAAATTTTCCAGCTTACAAAGGTATGCTTATTGGCCTAGAATGCAAGAATATGTATATCAATATACTAGAGGATGCATATTTTTATATACAAGCAAACATGGTAATAGGAAGAAAGGTCTATATCATCCTTTACATGTTCCTATGAGATCATGGGAGAAAATCTACATTAATTTTTTGGGTGGTCTTCCTATTACTAGGAAGGGGCATGACTATTTAGTTTTCATAGTTGATAGATTCATCTTGATGTGCATTCTTATGCCTTGTAAAAATACCATCAAAGGGAAAGAAGCAACAAACATGTTCTTTGAGTAGGTATGTGTGCACTTTGGGATACCAAGGAGCATCATCTAAAAACAAGGATACTATATTTATTTGTGGATTTTGGACTACACTTTGGGAGAAGATGGACACTAAGTAGAATATATCTACATCATTCCTTCCATAGACAAATGGGAAGCTATAAGCAGTCAGTGAGACTTTAGTGCAACTTTTAAGGGGTTACAATCAAAACTATCCAAAGCATTGGGATGAAAATATAATCTACATCCAACACTCTTATAACAAAGGAGTCGACACTTCCATTAGAAAGTCCCCTTTTGAAACTTGTTTTGGGTATTTTCCACCTTCACCTCTAGATGTTGTTTATGGAACAAGATCGGGAGTGAGGGAAGACACCATAGGTGAAGCATTAAGAGCTGAAAAATTCATTGATCTCATCAGGAAAATCCATTTACAAGTACAAGATGCACTAAAGAAGTCACATGAAAAGTACAAGGAAATCAATGATCAATATAAGGTTGAGAAAACATTCACGGTGGGAGACAAATTTTTGTTGCACCTGAATATGGAAAGACTACAAGGTTTTGTTGACTCAAAAAAATGAAATTTGTTGAGACACCTAATATTAGCTTTCAAATAGTTGCAAGACCTATTTAAAACCAATATTAAATATTAAAAATAGGTGGGACCCCTAAAAGGTAATGATATATTCAATGATGGAAAAATGTTTCAGATTTCATAATGGTTTCACAGGTTAACTCCAGATTGGTTGATTATAAAAATTACACTTTTCTTCATTTGCAGTCCAAGTGGTTTCATTGTATTAATAGAAATGGAAAAGAGTAGCAATATGGTACTAATAGTTGAAGTTTCATGCATATGTATACATGTTGAAGATTCATACCAATCCTTGAGATTCGATGAAAGTATAATTTGTTTTGGGTACTAACATTCAGAATTTATGACCATATATCAAGTATGAGCATTATGTTTATTTAAGAACATATGGTATGATTAATGCATAATTGGAAAAGGGATGGATGCATGAGGATTTATTTTGGCACAAGCACAAGTGGTTTAGAAATTGCAAATATTTGAATGTATGTTAGGCCCCTTCTGGAACCATGCGATATATAGAACATATGTTAGGTGGTCTTTCGAGCCTATGAAGTTTCATGTTGTAATTTTAAGTGTTACACCAAATATTTGAATTTATGTTAGGCCCTTTATGGAACCATGCGATATATTGAACATATATTAGGTGGTCTTTCGAGCCTATGAAATTTCATGTTGTAATTTTAAGTGTTAGACTGAGTGGAGGATTATTTTCATAAATCCTTTACTTAACCTAGCTACAATGGTGGTTTTATGGCCACATTTGTCTACTCTATCGTGACTCTTGTGAAGACCTATCACTATATAAATGGATTGACGCGATAAGTGGCTTCTTGTAAACTTTGGAGAGCGTGGTAAAAAGTGTTGTTTATTATTTGCATTGAAATATATGATGATGATGGGCACTTGAAACTAGGGATATGACTATATTTCCTCATAAATGTGATAGCTTTCAGAATTTTAGAAGTGATTTTTTATATATGGAAAGTTGAGAAGGCAAGGTGAGTTGGCGTGGTGCAAACCTTCGTATTGGATGACAAAAATTTTGTTTCAAAAGGTGGTTGAACATGAGATTAGGTTGATGCATTGAATGCTAAAGTACATTTTTTTTTAGGAAGAAAAAATCCTGTCCTTGTTATTCTTATTAAGAATCAAAGGGAATCAATCCAACCATCCCAGAAGTGGGTTACATTTCAAAAAGTATACAGCTCATATGGTCATTTATCTCCTCGAGACGCTGCCAGGGGGAAAGGAAATACAAATGTGTAAAGAATCCCATCAAAAGTACTGTCTCATCATGTATGGAGTCACTCCCTTCAACCTCATCTACTAAGAACCAAAGGGATTTGATCAGTAGTATAAAAGAGGTCGCTCAATGAGCTGCATGTCAACAATCAATAAGAGGATTAAGCTCCCCTGTCCAAGCTCAAAAGAGATGAAATGAATCATGAGAGATAAAATGATCCTCCATAAATTTAGAGAAATAGCCATAACCCTGAGAAAATGTGAGAGCAGTTTTAGAGAGACGGTCGACAATCCGATTGTGTTCTCGGTAGATATGGATGAACGACAGATCCGAAAAGCTAGAAAAAATCTTTTGTGTTTCCCAACACCAGTGAAAGATTTCTGATGGGGAGAGAGCAATTGATCCCTTTACCCAGTTAATGATGACTTGTGAGTCACTGAATATGTGGGAAAAGGAGATCCCCATCATATGGGAATATAATAGAAGAGCCTAAAGGCCAAGTAATTATGCTTTTGTATTGGTGCCATATCCAACCCCCAGCATGAACTCGAAATGGTGAGACTCATTCAAATATAGGCTGTAACCAGCACCTGCTGTCTTCTTGGTAGACGCACCATCAAAAAATCCACATGGAAAATACATACATGGAGGATTCCCTATATTCCTGAATTTTTTAACTTTAACTGCCAGAGAAGAATAGGTTTGTACCTGATATGTAATTTGATGTACAATGCTGTGAACATTCCTTTTCTTACCTTCAAAAATGACCAAATTACGTGCTTTCCATATGATCCACAACATATGGAATGGAATAGACTAAAGAGTCAAATTCTTCCTGTAATTTCCGGCCCAATTCCTGACAAATGAGTAGGGAGAATCCATGCTAGGAGGACAAGAGATCTGAAAATAATCACAGATGAGGCCGAGAACTATTTTTCGGACAATGCAGTTGGTAAATAAATGTTCAACGGTCTCCTCATCGAAATTGCATAGTACACAGATGCCTGGGCTCGACCGTCCCCTTTTCTGGAGATTATCCCAGGTGAGGATTTTGTTTCTAAAAACCAGCCAAGTAAAACAACCAATTTTACGTGGGATAGCACTGTTCCATATAAATGAGTCAGAGTGGTTGCCAGCCAATGAAGAGTAAGAACTTACAATACATTCATAAGCTTGTTTTGCTGTAATGGAGCCGTCTTTTTTGTTGAAGTCCCATACAAGGGAATCAACTTGTGAAGTGAGATGAATTCCGCTTTATGCCAGCCCTGCTATGTATGCTTCCCATGCGACTTTCCAGTCCCCGTCAATACCCAATTCATCTGCCATATACCAGTAGTTCTAAGAGTCAGTTAGTATGTTGTGTGCCTGAGATAGAGTGCAGATATCTAGGTCCACCAGGTAAGATCTCATCTCCTCTAGAAAGATGAAAGAGGAAGTAGCTCCAATAATTGGGTCAACACTGATCAGAATATCTTTACCATTACCTACTTTCCAAGCCAAGTGACTACCCAGCCAAGGAAGGGTCTATAAAAATCCCCTCCAGATGATGGAAACCCTCCGAGAACTAAATCTCTTATCTTTGAGCCAAGCAACCACCATAAGATTTTTCAAGTATTTGGCAGTGAGGACACGATGCCATAGACCTTCATTCATCAGAGCCATCTAGAGATTTTTTAGATGCAAAGATATGCTAAACCAATGCAAATTTTTAATCCCCCATCCTTGATGTTCCTTTAGCCATGAGAGACTTTTCCAGCTGACTAAATGATATCTTCGATGTAACTCAAAAGATCCCCATAAGAAGGCAATAATAATGCTCCTAAGCTTGTGCAAGATGGATGTTGGAATAGGAGCTAATCCCAGCCAATACACTGGTAGGCTGGAGAGCACTGATTGTACAAGATTCAATCCACCTCTAAGGGAAAGTAGCTTGTGGGTCCAATTATAGATTCTCTTTTCAAATTTCTGAACCAACCATAACCAATCGCAGACCTTGTATCCAAGAGGCTTGAGGTAGAACCTGAGGTACTTAAAACTGTAAGAATTGGCTCCATCTGATAAGGTAGAACCATGGCTATATTCATCAGAGTGGTATCTTCAATATTATTAAAAAGGAAACAAGATTTTTCTAGACTGATACTCATTCCAGAATCCTTACAGAAGGTCTCCAATATAACATCAAAAGCAACCCATTCCTAAAGAGTGTCAGTTCCCATAAGGATCACATCATCCACAAATAGGAGGTGGGTTAGGGCAAGGGGGGATGTGATCTGAATGCCTTGAATGAGTCCATTGTTCCTGGAATCCGTGATAAGGAGGCTGAGGCCTTCAATGACAAGGATGAAGAGAAGAGGAGACAAAGGGAATCCTTAACGAATGCCACGAGAAGCTGGAAAAAAATTCGAGGGGGTCCCATTAATTAGAACAACAAAATTAGCAGAGGTGAGACAACCCATAATCCAATTGACAGAGAGTAGTGGAACTCCAATTTGTATCAATATGAGATGGATAAAGGTCTAGTTCACACGATCAAAATCTTTGATGAGATCCAATTTAAGTATGAAGGCACATATGTTTTTAGTTTTGACAGAGTGGAGAATCTCTTGAACAATTCCAATGGGCTCAGTGATCTATCGGTTTTTTAGGAAGCCAAATTGTTCTTGTGAGATACTCGATTCCAAAAAGGGTTTGATTCTGACTACAATGACCTTTGCTATCAGCTTGTACAGAAGGTTACATAAAGAAATGGGTCTATAATCAGCAAAGGTCTGAGGCTTATCCAATTTGGGGATGAGAGAAAGGAAGGTCGAGTTCAGAGAAGGAGGGATGAATCCCATGACCCTAGTTGAGTCCACAGCTGAAAAAAACTCATGACCTAGGAGATCGAAGAAGTGCAGATAGAATTCTACTGGCCACCCATTAGGGCCAGGGCTCCGATCTTTTTTTTAGGGCATATTCAATCTCCCCAAGAGTGACAGGGCAGGTAAGGTCCGAAGCATGTTCATCTATAATCATCTTAAGAAAAAGCATGACAACCTTGAGTTGTTGTACCAAACATGTACCACCATCATCCTTATAAATACAAGCAAAATGGGACATACCCAGAGCTTTAAGAGCAACCTCGTCTTCATAACAATTACCTTCGGCATCGGCCAATGACCAAATCAAATTTTGATTCCGCCTGCCAGAGGCAAGAGTATGGAAATATTTGGTATTAGAGTCACCCTCTAGGGCCCATTTCATCCTACTTTTTAATTGCCAAGTGAGCAGGAGATGGTCCAAGATCTGCTTTTCGGATCTGAGCTGAGCCAACTGAGTCATATCGTCCATGGTAAGGATGCCATTAGACGAGCCCAACAGGAGTGTTTCAATTGCATGATAAAGTGATTTTGATACTGAATCCATACTTTCCAATTTGTTCTTAATCCATGCCTTGGATTTATTCTTAAGGATGCACAGCTTATGGATGGTAGAATCAATGCCATTGGAGCTACCACTATGGGAAAGAAAATACCATCGACCCTTAAAATAGTCAGTGAATGCAGGATCATTAACATGGCGGTGTTAATGGTTAATTTCTCAATTTTTCATCCCTATCAAAGCTCATTCTTACTATTTCTTTCAAGAAACTTGGTTTTTACTTGCATGTAACGCACATGTGAAGGTTTTCAAGCAGCTTAAGATATTCATTTCAGAAAGTTTAAAACATTGGAATGTACGTGGATTCTCAGTAATTCCCTTATATTAAATGCTATGGTTTGCAAAATAATTATTTTGGGTTGTTTTTGGCTGTGTGATATTGACTCTTGTTTGCATTATTCTCCATACCCTTTTTTCTTGAATAAAATATGTTTGAATAAAACATGTTTGTATTAATGGTTTTTTTCTTAATAAAGGATAATAAATCTACATAATGATGATAATGGTGAATGATGCACTTGAATGTGTTTTAATTACAACGTTGTTTTAGTCATTCTAGAAGATAGTTTGGTTGAAAGAATTTCGCATTCTTATAATTCTGTAAATACTTTTCATAGCCTATGGTTTATTATGAATATACAAATGTTTTCATAGCCTATTGTTTATTATGAATATACAAATGTTGTTGGAAGTTTGGAAAGAATTTTTTTATTGTTCTCCTCATTTTGTTGGACTGATATTTGAATGATTTTGTTTTCTCGTAGGGTTTAAAGTACAACCCATATTGAAATTTGCAATGGTCCTCACCTTCTTGATGGCTCATATTGTTCTTATACTTGGATTTTGAACCCAAAGTTCTTATACCAAGAACTCGTTTTCAATTAGGGCTTGAAAGTAGCAACACATTTTCATTTTCAAAGAGGTTTCTATGATATTTTCAAAACCCTAGGCTTTGCAAATACATTGTTTGCAGCAGTCGTCAAACCAGCCCAAAGTAACAAATGATTGAGAAATTTTAGGAGTTGTTTGCAAACGTTTGAAAGTAAAAGTTTTTTCTTTCAAAAGATATAGGAAATTTCTTCCTTCTAGTTTGAAACTTCAACCCCAAAATATTTAAGGTTTAATATTGTATAATTTAAGACTTAATCTCGATTCTGATTTTGAAAGTCATTTGACCTCATTCATGAAATATAGAAATTTAAGTTTGAAAAGATTTAGAGATTTGATGTTGAAAAGAAAAGAAGCAACACTGGTTCAAATATGTGGCATACTATTTGATTTTTTTGATATTGGATTGAAAATGATGATTGGAGAGTAATTGTTGTTATCTCACAGATCACATAAGGTTACCAATAATACATACTAAAACATATATATCTATAAATCAGAGATAGGAGACAAGAACATATAGGAAAACATATTATATTATTGTAATGAGTTCATACAAGGCAGAGAACTGAACTAAGTTCTCGTTTGGCTCAACAGCCTAATATATACAATTTTACAAATAGTTACAAAATAACTACCTGTCGGTTCGGTGAACCGACATGACTTTTAGTTAGCCGACTTAATCATCTAGTTTAGTCAGCCGATCGACTAAGTCGGCCCATCAACTTAGTCGGCTGGTCGACTAAGTCGGCCCATAGACTTAGTCGGCTGATCGACTAATTTAGTCTTTGTTCAAGTCAACTTGTGTCGACTTGCTCCTTCTACATATCCCCAACAAACAAAACGTTTCTTCGTCCCGAAGAAATAGGGAGGTACACAAAATTGTCTGTGTCAGATTCTTCAAAATTTCTATTGTGGAGGGCTGTGCAGACAAATGGTTGGCCTTTTCGGGACTTTGGCATTTTTGATGTGTTTTAGTCGACGAATCAAGGGTGTATCCTCAACCTGGAGATCTTTCACCTTGGTCGCTGCTCGGGTTTGCTTGGGGGGCATTATGTCGTTTTGGTCGGGGTTACTATATGTTTCTGGGTTTTTAGACGACAGACTATGCGAGTGCTCTGTGTGTAAAGGGTGTGGTGAATGAACCTTCGACAGTCCCATATTTATAGACGATGGGGTGGCTGCGTGCGGGAATGGATGTATTAATGGCAGACTTGATGTTTTAGTTGCAATGCGCGATTGTGGAGTAATGGAGAATTGCTTTCGGCGCTCGAAGTCATAAATGCAGGATGGGACTTTCAGGGTCGTCGACCGGTGTCGGTGCTGAGAATGGTCGGACGGATGTCCGGTCAATGAAGATGGTCGAAGGTGATGATGTCGGTTGTTGAAGTGGGTTCCTGTCATGTTTGGGTGTGTCGGGTGTAGTACTTTTGTTTTTGAAATTTTTAGCTTTTTATGGTAATTTTGATTGATGGTTAAGGTCGTTATATGATTTATTTTTATTTTTTTTTCATCAGTTTTTGTAACGTTTGAGTTAGGCTCCATTAACAAGCTTCCGAAATACTAGGCCCTGCAATGTTTTTAGTTGAACTGAACCATTGGGGTGTATCTCTTCTACAAGGTAAGGTCCCATCCATTCTGTGTGGAGTTTCTTGGGTTTTTCTTTGACTCGACTATTATAGAGTAATGCAAAGTCTCCGACCGACAGGTTTTTGTTTTTGATGTTGCGGTCGTGCCATGCTTTCTGCTGTTGTTTATGAATTTCTTGGTGTTGTATAGCCATGAGTCTATGTTCTTCCAGTTTACTAAGTTGGAATAGTCGGTCCTTTCGTGCATGTTTGACATTGACATGTAATAGTTGTGCAATAATAGGTGTCTGCTGCCGAAAATGTAGGGGGATGACTGCTTCTTTCCCGTAGACTAGTCGAAAGGGGGTTTGGTCAGTCGACCGTTTATAGGCTGTCCTATATGCCCATAGGACTGCAAGGATTTTCTCATCCCAGTCGTCTTTGTTGGTACTACATATTTTGGTTAACCCCTTTGTTAGTGTTTTGTTGAAAGCTTCAATTGTGCCGTTCGACTGGGGGTGATAGGCAGTGCTTCGTCGGTGGTCGATGTGAAATTGGTTGGTCAGATTTTTGATGGTTTTGTTGATAAAGTGTGATCCTTGGTCACTGATCAATGTGAGTGGGCATCCGAATCTAGTGATGATGTTCTCGTAGATAAATTTAGTGGCTACCTCACTTGAACATGTGTCGACGGGTTCAGCTTCATCCCATTTAGTGACATATTCTACTGCCGTGATAATATATCGTGCACTTGATTGTTTGGCTGGTATAGGAAATGGTCCTATGAAGTCTATAGCCCAGATTTCAAAGGTGATACTAGGGTTTACAGATATCAAGGGAATCTCTGTTCTTGGCAAAGGTCGACCAAGTCGTTGACAACGGTCACATCGACTAAAAAAGTTTTTGTAATCTCTGTGGATCATCGGCCACCATAATCCCGACTGTTGGATTTTTCTTGCAATTGTATCTGCTTGAAAGTGTCCTCCTACAGGTCCATAGTGTGCTTCATGCATGATTTGGTCTCGTTCATGGTCGAGTACACACCTTCTTAGAATGTCGTCTAACCCCATTTTGTAGAGAAATCCATTGGTGAGGCTGTAAGGGGCAGCCTTCATAGCTAAGATTTGTTTTTTCTTAGTGTTCATACCTTCTGGTGCATGACCTGTTTCTAAGAACTGAGCTATTTCTTCGAGTTCTTCTGGTACTGCTTCGATGCAAATTAAATGTGCATCCAGCAATTCGTCGTCGACTCCGGTCGGTTCCTCTCCTGTGTCTATACGGGAGAGGTGGTTGGGCCCGACATTTAACTTTCCTGGTCAGACCACGACTTCAAACTCAAATTCTTGAAACAGAAGTATCCAGCGATAGATTCTCTCATGATGAAGGGGTTTATTGACGAGGTATTTCAAGGCTTGATGGTCGGTATAAAATGTGAAGGGGTTGGCCAATAGGTAATGTCGATACTTTTGAAGTGCAAAGACCATACCTAGGGCTTCTCTTTCAGTGGTAAAATAGTTCCTTTCAGCCTTATTTAATTTTCGACTGCTATAAACTATAGGGTAATCCATCCCATCATCCCCTGGTTGAGTCAGGATGGCTCCAATTGCGATTCCTGATGCATCAATATGCACATGAAATTTGGTCGACCAATTTGGAAATTTGAGTATGGGGGCTTCGACCAGTTTTCTTTTCAGTTTGTTGAAGGAGATTTGGCATTCCTCTGTCCATTTAAACTCTTGGTCTTCCTTTATTAGTTCTTCTAAAGGATAGGTCATATCTAAATAGTGTCTTATGAACTTTCTATAATAGCCTGTATGGCCAAGTAACACCCTGACTTGTTTAGGGTTTATTGGGGGTTTCAGGTCGAGGATGATTTTAATTTTGTCAAAGTCGACCTTGATACTATCTTTACAAACAATATGCCCTAAGAGTATGCCTATGGGAGTCATAAAGATACATTTATTAATGTTCAGGGAGAGTTGAATCTGTCGACATCTCTCCAGCATAATTCGGAGCCACTTGCAGTGATCTTTTAAGGTGGAATATATAGTCCAGTCGTCGAAGTATACTGCCATGGTCTTATATATGTATTCTTGGAAAGTTTTTACAACAATTCGGGAAAACACTGTAGGTGCATTCTTTATCCCAAAAGGCATAACTCTATAAGCAAAGGACCCAAATTCACAGACAAATGTTGTCTTCTTTTGATCTTCTTTCGCTATGGGTACTTGGTTGTATCCTGAGAATCCATCTGTGAATGAGTAGCATTCGTGGCCTGCAACTTCATTCAAGATTTCATCAGCATAAGGGGTTGGGAATGGATCTATTAATGTTACATTGTTGAGCTCCCTAAATTCGGCACAAATCCTTAACCTTGTTGCGTCATGTTTCTTGGGATGGACAACCATGGGGCTTGCCCATTCAGACTGGTTGATAGGGTAAATGATCCCTGCTGCTAACATGTTGTCGATTTCCTTTTTAACTATCTCCTTGTACTTGTGAGCTAATTTATAAGGTATTTTCTTGACAGGTTGGACATCAGGTTTAGTATCTATTTTCATTTCTCCCATTTCCTATACTAACCCTTTTAAGTCTTTATAGTCCCGTGCAAAGACATCTTGGAATTCTCTAAGTAAGTTCACAATTTCGGTGGTCTGTTGGTTGTTCCAGTAGTCACCAATCCTGGCTACTTTTGGGCGGCCGTCATTTGAAATGTTGACCTCTTTAGTTTTCACTTTTTCATCTAGCCACTCTGGTACCTTAGCTTCATTAATCAGCTGACTTCCTTCTGTGAATTGTGAGAATGTAGCAGGAAAGTCGGCTGCAGTCATTCTGTCAAGATCTGGTTTGTCGATGGTCTCAACTTTCAAGATTGAATAGATAGGTTTTGTTGTTTGACTATGGTCAGTTTTCCATCTAAAGATCTTTCCTTCTGTGTGTTCATTTTCTAAGTGTAAACAGGTCACCTGTGGTCTGGATTCGGTTTGTATATTGTTACAGTCCTTGACCTGTCAGTGGTTCTGCGAGGGTTGTTTTGCAGTCGGTTGGAGAAATTGTTTGATTTGCTGTGCTGTCTCGGCCAATTTTTCATTTTGAGGTATGAACTGGAATTCTTTGATAAAATTTTCCTTGAGTTCCTGCCAAAAGAAGGTTTCACCTCTAGCTTCCTCCATCTTATACCATTTATTGGGTAAGTTGGCTAGGGTTGAAGGGAACAAATGTGGCCAAGTTCTCTCATCTTTATATCCAAGTATTCTACACTCCTTTTCACAAGTCTTAATGTATTCTTTTGGGTTTTCTCCTTGGGTAAAAGTAGGGATCTGGGCTTGCTGGGTTAACTTCTTCCCACCAAACCGTTCGACAAAGAAAGTTGAAGCAGTTGTCCAGGTCTGAAGTTTTGACTGATGGGTATCCCACCATCTAGCTGCTTGACCTGTAAATGTTTCCACTAAGCTTTGAAGTCGACCATGTTCTCCAATATTTTTGGATACTTGTTCAATGTGCATGATTGGGGATTCCCTCTCCTTATACCTGGGTATTTGTGTAGTGTTTAATTCGGTTGGTTGTAAGGTAGGGCGTTCTCTTACTTTCTTTTCAAATTTTTTGGGGATAATGGATACTATGAAGCACTATCGGGTAGGTTTTTTCAGTACTTTTTGTATAGTCCAGCACCATCTTGCTTGTGTTTCATATTTTTCCATCTCCCAGTCATATAGTTCAGCATCCGAGTTATAACCAATGGAGTCTTGGTTACCTAAGTAAAGTTCTCCATGGATGTTGGGCTCTGTGTAGTCTGTATTGTTGTGGATCTGGTAAAGTTGTCTGACATCGACTTCCTCATCAATCGGTTCGGTCCAAGGTTCTCCTTGGGAGGGGTTAATGGGTACAATGAATTTGTGACCATTTCATTTTAGCTTGATTCATTCTTTGTCTAAGGATATGGAGGCTTTCATCTTCCATCCCCAAGCTCAACCAACTAGTGCTGGGAAGGAATTAGAGCCTTCTTTTGGGTCGATGATTTCAAAATCAAATTTGGTTGAAATTCCTTTGATGGTCGTGTCGACATTTTTCCAAACCCTAATGGGTTCAATGAGACCTTGGTCGGCAAGTTTTAGGTAAATAACTGATTTGTAGAGTCGAGGTTTTCCCATCTTTTCCCATGTATCTCAGGTCATGATATTTACCTGAGACCCAAAGTCGAGCACTACTTGTCAGACGTGGTAGCCTTCGATTTCCAGGTCGACAAGTGGGTCGACATCATTTTTGTCTTTTTGGTTTATACTGCAGATGTTCTTAGTCTATTTTTTAGTGTGAGTACTTTTTATTTGATGCAATAAATCAATGAACTGAGCCATGGATTTGTCTGTTTGAGTGAGATAGATTAATTGCTGTAGTGTGTTAGGTCAATTGCTAAGGAGGTCTTCTTGTTGTGCAATGTCGTGAAAAATGTGGGTTGCTTCTTGATATGTTTGTTTTTTCTTTATAGGGTCAGGATAAACATTTGTGTCTTTAATTTTGCTAATTTGGGGGTTATCAGGCACTGTTTTTGTGCCTTGTCGAGTAACAATATGTAAATTCTTAGTAGTTAGTACATCATGCTTTTGTACACAAGACAAGACATTAACATTTTTCTTCATATTGATTTTTTCTAGCATAGTAGGACAATCCTCAAGGGAGTGATCGCCTACTCCACAATGTGTACAGAATTTAAGATCAGTTATGTCCTTGTACGGACAATCTGCGTATCGGTGACCTTCCTTGTAGCATATGAAGCACTAGGTGGGTCGACGTGTTTGGATGTCGTGATTCCCAGGGAATCAACCTCTTCCTCCATAACCCTGACGTTGGTTGTCGTACCGGTGGTCATATCATCGGTCGTCATATTTTTGTCCATTCTGGTTGTTTGTATTGTTTTGCTCGTTGTTTTGCGCCACTGCATTCGTTTGGTAGACCGCCTGATAGTTCTGTTGGTTCTTCATATTTAACTGACAGTCGTTCGTGTTGTGACTTTTGGTCTCGTAGATGGCGCACCAGGAAGCCTTTCTGTTCTTCATGTTAAACAGACAATATTTCATGGAATGATCTCCATGTTCCTGGAAAATGTCGCAAAATACTTTTGTTTGTACAAAGCAGACATCTTGTCGGCTATATTGCTGTCAAAAATTATCTTTCGAATGACCGGTCGTCGAGCAGTTGGCACACCAGATCTCTTGATTCTTGAGGGTTAGCTCCTTCAAAGACTTCTGCACATTCTCAAGTTGTTCCTCTAATTTGTGGTCCATCGGATAGGAAGGTATGTCTTCGTCCGTCTCGACCTGCAGAGCTTTTGTTAGCGCGTCTTCATATGTTTTGAACGTCTCCAGACTGATATGTCGGCATACTTTTTGTGATAATCCTGCAAGGAACCATTGAATTAGTAACTGCTCATCTAACTGGCTTAGTAGGTCCTTCCAACGTTTGTCGTAGTCACGGACTGTCTCCCCTGGATTTTGCTGTGTCGTTTTGAGCTTTTTGGCAGCCAGGTGCTTGGCATCTGGGGTTTTGAAGAATGATAAGAACTGCGCCTTGATCTCGGCTTTCGTTTCTCTGGGTTTCCTTTCTGAAAAGGTCATGTACCATGTCAAGGCCCTTTTCTTTAAGGCTCCGGAAAACTGTGCCATTTTTCGGTCTTCATCTGTTACCTGGTTTGCTTCCCAGGTCGACTCGCAGATGAACCAATGTCGTCTGGGGTCTTCATCTCCCTCGTAGAGAGGAATGTGAGCTAATCCGTGACCCATATCTGAATCACTTTCAATGCTCTCAGAAGTTGGAGGAGGTGGAGGAGGGGGTGGCGGTGAAAGTGGTGGGGTTATTGATGTAGTCGAGCCTGTCGAATTTCGGTCGATGGATCTTGAGCTCCCGTCGGTCGTCGATTCATCGTCGACTTCCAGTCAGTTGATGTCAATTTTGGCTGTCGATGGTCCACTGCAACTTGGTGTTCGCAGGTTTTCTTGTTAAATTTCTTCTAAAGCTGTATTTGGTGGGGGGGGGGGGGGTGCTCCTTCATGTGTCAGTAAGAGCAAGTGGATACTCCGGAGGGAGGGTGCCGCCTGGAACGTCACCCAATTTCCTTCAAGCGGTCGACGTATAATAAGGTGTCGACCGATGTATGTTTCATCGCCTATTCGGCTCCATATACTGAAGTCACCAGCTTGTAGTCAGAGGTCATCTTCAACAATAGTCTGTATTCTAGTACACAGATTTGTTGGGGAAAGGGTTATTCCGTCGTTGGGAGCTGTTATTTGGAGAGCTTCTGGCTGCTCTATCCACATTTCTTCCTCCTTAGGGGATACCTCTTGCTCTACGCCCTCTTCCTATTGGTCATGACCCGACGCTGGTAGATTCTCTTCGCGGTCGTCCTCCCTAGGGTTTTGTTCATTGTGCATCCCTGCGGCTCGTTCACATCTGGCTTCGCTTCTCTTCTGTCTTTCGTCCCTTTCTTGTTTCTGAATGTCCGCCATACTTTCGTACAGTGCTATTTTCTTGAAGTCCTCTTTGGTCGACTTTTCATTACTGGCGACGGTTATCAGGTTTATAACGACTAGGATCCACTATGCTCTACCTCCGACACATGACCAGCTACCCCCCCATAGCCTACCCGACGCTTTTAGAAATCCCGAATAGTTCGATTTACTTGCTCAGAAATTATTCCCACTCTCTTTCTACAATTAATTTCTCCCACTTCTTCTGCTTCTCCTCCCAGTTGGTATTTGATGGCGGTTCGCACAGCGATGGACGAGGTTCAACGATGTGGCCTGCTCCATTCTCTATCAAGAATTTGAACAGCAAGGTCGGTAGGAAACACAAAAATTGTTCAGTGAAATCTATGTAAAATTTTTCTTTGACAGTTTCCACAGTAGTTCTGTCTTCGACTGCTTGCTCCTCACAGAAGTCATCGGTGATTTTCTCAAACCACTCCGATAGATTTGTTTGGCCTCCTCGGATCAGTTTTTCTAGTAACTGTTGTTCTTTAGTTTCGTCCAGCTTTCTCATCCAGAAGTTGCTTCAAGATTTGTGGTATTGATTCGACAAATTTTTCATGTGTCTCTATGAAAAATCTTGCTTTGGCTTCAGCGACTGTTAATCTGTTCCTTTTTGCATAATTTTGCAAGTAGTTTGGAATTTTACGGTCCCACCAGTCCTTAATCTCCTGCTCTGGTATCATATGTGAGCATATATTTCAGACATGTACTACCGGCAACGGAACCAATGTTGTAATCTCACAGATCACATAAGGTTACCAATAATACATACTAAAACATATATATCTATAAATCAGAGACAGGAGACAAGAACATATAGGAAAATAGATTATATTATTGTAATGAGTTCATACAAGGCAGAGAACTAAATTGAGTTCTCATTTGGCTCAACAGCCTAATATATACAATTTTACAAACAGTTACAAAATAACTACTTGTCGGTTCGGTGAACCGACACGACTTTTAGTTAGCCAACTTAATCATCTAGTTTAGTCGGCCGACCGACTTAGTCGGCCGACCGACTTAGTCGGCTGATCGACTAAGTCGATCTTCGTTCAAGTCGACTTGTGTCGACTTGCTCCTTCTACAATAATGAAAATTTATACAACCTTCAAATCAATGACCTATTTACATACCAACTAGTATTTTGATGAAATTTGGATGAGGGTTTGCCTTCAATGGAATTGGTTGTGTTTGAATCGATTACAATCCTCTCAGAGATATGCAATGGGCACAATTTTTCAAAAAATGAGTTTAATATAGACATTTGGTTTGTTCAGCGTGAAAAATACATAATATTATGCTTCTATGAGGATTTTAATAAAAATGTTTGTTAAACCTAAAGGTTGCAAGCTACATAATTCAATCTTTTCAATAAATTTAGTGACATTGAATTTCATTTCAATTTTTAAAGGGTTGAAAGAGGTTCTGTGTGATGAGTATATTCCCATTCCACTCATGATCGATGCGTAAATTTAGAATATTATGAATTTATTGGTCCTACATTTCATTGATGAAATTTTTTTTTAAGTATGGATTTAGTGTGAGAGATTTTTTTAGAAGACTTTAGAGTCATCCCGTCAACGAAATATTGCCTTGTCTTGATAATGGAACAAAAATAAAAATAGCTCAAACCTTTACAAAGCATTATGTGTGAAGCTTTGGAGGTATTTGGGGTTGAAATTTTGGTCTTAAAATTAGAAAGGATTCATTTAAACGACACATTGGTTTGAGAATTTTAATCAAATAAGCATATGTAGTATATTTAAATTTATTGTGTAGATTGTATAACCAGTGAGAGGATGTTTTTGTTGATTAATTTGTCATTGATGCCAACAGTGTATGGTAATTGATGCCAACTATTGAGTCCTTGGTGCCCCTTGTGGAGCCCTTGAGGGTTAGTATTTAGTTTGTGGTTATTTGTGCAAGAGGAGCCCTTTTGACCTTGTCCAAGCCCAAGCTTGAAGCCCTTGGAGGCCTTGGAACAATGACAAAAGCCCTGATTACCCATTGACTTGCTCAAGTGCCCCTAAGCTGTATCTTGGTCCCATTTGAGTCCATTGTCGAGTTCCTTACTCATGGTTGATATTTGGTTGCTAGTCTTTGTGCTGCTTGTTATGCTTGTACTTGTTTTAGTCTCTTGATTGGTTGTTGGATGGATGATGTGGTTCATGTGTGTAAAGTCTTTGATGTGTTGATGGTGAATCCCATTGTTTGCATTGGATGGTCTTGAGGTTGGTACATTCTTGTGGGGTCCTTGAGTCCACAATCTTAGATCTTGATCCTCTTGCATGTGGAAACTTAGGTGTTGGAACCCACACTAATGGTGGTATATTGGAACCCATTCTTATGGGGCCCTTGGTGTCCTTGAAAATTTAAGTCTTGAACCCACATAAATGTTTTGATGTCCCTTGGATGCTATATGGTCATTGCCATGTAGTAGCCTTATGATCATGCATATGAAGCCCATAAGGTGTTGCAAACTAGTGGTGAGGTCTTTGTACCCCTCTTCCGAGGTGTTGGTACTCTTATAGTGATGAAGATATATAGTGGAACCATTGGATATGTTTTTAATGATATGGAGACCTTGAACCATGATGATGTATGGTCCTATCAGTGTGGTTATATGGCTATTGGGATGTAGATGGAGGTAGATCCCACATATGTTCCTTGATATGTTGAATAATACATTGAAAAATACTTTGAAACCCTTGTAGTTAGTGGTATGGTCATTGGCACCCTCATGTGTGGGGTCTTTGATGTCCTGGACATATTGAAGAATTTAAGGGTATTAGACCACAAATTTTCAAATAAACCCATCATAGTGAGATATTCCTCGTCAATCCATTTTCGTTGATATGTGGATCATCTTCTAACTCCTTACGGTTGAAGAGATATGGATTTTTGAATTTGGGCTACCCCACCTTTTTGGGTGAGCCGACTAAACAAAAGAGATTTTAATTATTTGTAATTTTGAATTGCAAGTTGTCCCAAGGTAATAATTTTTATCCACAACCTATTTAAATAGAATATCAAACATTTCATTTTTCCATCATCAATTCTCTTAGGAATTTCACACATTTTGGAGAAAAGTGCGAACTTTTGTGACAAAAAATTTTCTAGGCATCTTCACAAAAATTGGGATAACTTTCTCATACGGAATAGGATTTACAAAATTTTTGGCTCATTGGAAAGATTGTTATGAAGGCTGTGTGATGACAGGATATAGAGTTTATTTTGGGTTTTCTAATTTTTCTCCATCTTTTTATCTTCAATAAGTTATGGTTCATGCTTCATGGTTTCTCTTGTAATGGCACATGTCTCTCATGGATAGAGTTCATATTTGATCTTAGTATGTGAGGCTATATATTGGTATATCTCTTTAAAGTCATTCAATATGTTATGGAAGCTATGTTGATGGTTTTCTTGGCATATATCTTGATGTGATATTGATATAGATCTTAATTATTATCTTGGATGTTGTTGGCATAGATCTTGGTGTTTATCTTGTTTGTTGTATAAGTGTAGTATTGAATGAGAAGTTTACATGTAAGTATTAGATATTGTGAGTTATTTATTTGATCAACCTAAATGTTTTCTTTGAAAACTAGTTTTATAAGTGTTGATCATTGTGTCTCAGACCTAAGTGGAGTTGGATTGTTAATGACAACCTTTGAGAGTGTTGTAAGTGATTATTTGCTTGATATTTGTTTGATTTGTTGACTTGATTTGAGTAGAGTGAAAAATCCTTTTGTGTCTAAGAGTTTATGACATTGATTGAGTTTGACATAGTTGTTTAAGTCTTTTATCTTATTGGTTGAGGTTATTTGGTTGAAGTATATCATGTTTAACTGTCAACTATTCCTTGACCATGATTGAGGTTGGTTGTGGTGTCATTGAGTTGAGTGTGTTTGGAAAAAGTTTGGTTGACAGTATGTGAAGTCTCTTGGTTGCTCAAATGTGTATTTTACTCGATGAACTAGGCCAAGTAAGAAGAGTTGGTTTACTGTCATAGAAGTTGATTAGGTTAACATAAATATATGATTGATTTGGCACAGGTACACAAGCATCTTGGTACAATTGAGAAAGATTGGCACAAGTTTCCTTATGTTCAGCTGGTTTGAATCAGATTGGATGAGTTGTATGAGAAGTTGGTTTGACCCAGGTGGACTGAGTTTGGTGTGTGGACTTAGATTGACTGAGTTGGTTGATGTGAGAAACAAATTTATTGGTACAGGTTGATTGTACATGTTTATGAGTATTGTGATTATACAATGGACAGTGATCGGTTGATGAGCAGTGGTTAGTAGTGGTAGTGGTTGTCCAGTGTGGTACAGGTTGTGCCATGTGGTACAGATTGTGCATTGTAGCACAAGTGTTGATTAACAGGTCCATAGGATCAGTGTGTTTGTGGTTCAACAGCTTCTATCTTCATATTAGGGTGGTAGGAAAGGGAAAGGAAAGGAGGTCGTAGCCTCATTCTGGTTGAAGCCGAAAAACTAGGAAGTGGCAGCTTCCTTCAGGGTGTAGCCTGTAAATCAGGGGGTCGTAGCCTCCTTCTAGTTGAAGCTGGAAAATTGAAGTCTATATAATAAGGGGGTTGTTGCTCCTTCCAGTTATTTCTGGAAAACTATTTTTAAAAGGCTTCTGTGGTTTTACCTTCAAGACTTGGGTTTCCACGTAAAATCTGTTGTACTATGTTGCTATGCTTTCTATGTGATGATGATGATATGATGATGATATAATGATAATGTGATAATCCATAATATTGAATAAGTTGTTGATTATAAAAGTGAAAAATTATTAAAGACTGAACACACAGATTCACCCCCCCTCTCTGTGTTCCTAGTGTGTCCAACAATTGGTATCAGAGCGGGTCCTTCACAGAAATCCTTATCAGCTTGAAGGATATATTTAACACACCATGGAGTTCTCGGTAAATGGAGTACCATTGTCATGTGAGTCAAATTATTACTTGATCTAGAAAATGAGAATGCAGGATTATCTTGAGGAAATTGGTGTATGGAATTCAATTTTTACTGGATATACAGCTCCGAAGAAAGTGAAAACATCAGCTTAGAAAGAAGCAAAGAAAAATAATTATATGGCTATGGAAGCCATCCTTGAAGGCCTAGTATATATCCAAAAGAAGAAGATAGGGAAGTGCATCTTAGCTAAGGAACTATGGCTCGAATTATAGCAATACTACTCCAATAAATAAGAGGAAGTAGAGGTTATGGAATTAATGCTTGAATATCTAACATATCCCCAAAAGGAGAAAATAGGAAAGTTCAACTTAGTTGAAGAATTGTCATTCAAAATAAATCAGCTAAATGAAGAACAAGAAGCAGAAGACGGGTCAATACAAGATCCAGGTAAGTATGAAGGTATGTTCCCTGAACGCTCTGTTTGTAATTCTTTTAAAGATATATGTTTATCATGTATGGAAAATAAGAGCTATTCTGAATTAATTGAATGCAACACTTCATATTATGATGAAAATACTTGCTCTCCGATGAGTAATATAAATTTAGCTGATATTATGATAGATAATGAAATTACTAATGTTTTGCAAGAAGTGAAAAATCTATGTGAATAGAAACAGGTATTGCAAGAGAAATTGGACAAAGCTGAGAAGAAGAATCAAGAAGAATTTAAGAAGGCAACATAGACCATAATTAATTTGAAACTCCAAATTGAAGAAGCTACCAGAATCAAAGAAGCCATATCCAAATATTTGAAAGACAAACTTGAGAAGTCAACTACTGGAATTGAAAAGCACTCAGAAGAAATTGTCAAGCTCAAAAGACTACGAGAAGATAAGGAAAAATAATTGATATGCAATCTACAAGACAAAGACAATGAGATAAGTTGTTATAAGGCTAAAGAAATATTGGAAGAGAAATTAAGAAGAAAACAAGAACTTGAAATCAAATCCTTGAAGGTAGAGTTACGTAAGGTATGTCTAGAAAAATTTGAATTTAGAAAGGACCTCTCAGAACAAAGAAGGGAGAATCATATACTACAAGGTCAACTGCAAACATTCCATTATGATGATCAAAATTCAAAAGGAAAGATGGAGGACAATATCTTTTCTCTCAACAAATAGGTAGAAGATGTCAAGAAGATAGAAGAATATATAACAAGACAACTCCAAGAAAAGATAGAAATTTGTCAAAATCAAGAATTGAAAATCCTCTCCTTGAGGGAAGACTTGGACAAAACAACTACTCAGTTAAAGACAAAATCGAAGATCGAGAAGAACATTGAAGAAAGTAAAATCTCTATAGTAAAAAAAGAAAAGGCTAATAGTAATACATGTATTCTTAGAAGATCCCATGATTAGCAAGAATCAAGAGAAGTTACTACTCAAAGATATCCTATAAGGTTCCATGGTCACTACTACAAGTGTTACAACTATGGTCACAAAGCCATTCATTGCAGAGCTCATGACAGAATCACTCCAGAAAGAAATAAAAGTACATTTTCGGTTCAATGTTACAATTGTTATAATTATGGTCATTTCGCAAAACATTACAGGGTGCAGGGACAGGTTAAAGTTTGGAGAAGAAAGCAAGTTCAATCAAATGTCATGAACAACCATCATCCTACCAAAGTATGGAGAATAAAGTTAGTAGATAAAAATAGAAATGAAAATCTTGGGAAAGACCCAATGCCATTTTGAAGACTATTGACTAGTGATATGAAGTGTACAAAGAATGTGTAAAAGGAGATATGCACATGATTATCAAATTTGAGTATCGTATAGTAGTTGGTTCCAGAAGTATATGTGTGACAAAATACAAGTCCATCAAATAAGAATCAATGCTCAATGATAAGGGAAGAAGTGGTGCCAAAAGAAGTTTTTGTTGTCATTAATCCAAAGAGGAAGAAAAGTTGAAAAGGAAGAGAAGTTGATGACAGGGGGAGCATGGCCTAAGGGGGAGAATGCCTTAAGGGGGAGCAGTATGGTCAAAGAATGGTCCCTTTTCCATTGATTCCAAAGAGGGAGAGAAGTTTTGTTGACATGGGAGCTTGTTCTGAAGAGGATTTATGGTGTTGTCATCAATGAGAAAGGAGGAGATTGTTGATTAATTTGTCATTGATTACAACAATGTATGGTCATTGATGCCAACTATTGAGTCCTTGGTGCCCCTTGTGGAGCCCCTGAGGGTTAGTGTTTAGCTTGTGGTTGTTTGTGAAAGAGGTGTTGGGCTATAGGGCAGACCTAGGCTTTATACCATTAACTTCACACCAACAAAAGACCCATAGTGTTGGCCCTTTCGGCAACAACTTGCGAACAGGTTGCAGTCTCACCCGAAACAGCTATGGGGTGCCGCAGAATCAGGTTTCTACAAGTAGAAGAGGGATATTACTGTACCTTTAGCTTCTAACAATTATAATCATAAAATGCAGAGCTTTAATAGTTACTTATTTAGCTTCCTAGTTAGATAAACAAACAGTGCCTTTCTTAACCCTTTATTGGGAATTCCAATGAAGTTAGTATTTAGCAGTGATCTTACTTATCATTTATATATTTATCAATGCATAAAAGAACATAACAACAACACGACAAAAAACACAACAAACGATATAACGTGGTTCACCCCCAATTTAGGGGTTACGTCCACAGAACTGTGTTTTATTCAACTCTTTACAAAAACCACAGTTCTAATATGCGCACTCAGTTGCAGATCCCTTCAAGTCCTCAAAGCCGTGCACATAGTTGCAGGCCTCTGCGCACACAATTGCAGATTTCCTTAATCACCCAAAACCCTCTGCGCACACAGCTACAGAGGTCGTCCACGCACACATCTGGGACTTAACCTTCTTACAAACAAGCCTTAGCTTCGCATCAATTCATCTTACATCAAAAGCCTAAACTGACTTCTTTACAAGAGTGCTTATTTATAGTGCACTTATTACAAGACCATGGGCTTAAACCATGGGCACCCCGAAACCTAAACCCTGGACTTAAACCATGGGTTTATTACAAAAAGAAGGTTTTTACTTAACCCCAACACCCCTAAGACTGTTTTGAGTCTTAACTCCACTTACAACTTCCACAAAAACCGTGGAGTTACCAAAATTAGGGACCGTTAAGGTGCATGCCCCAACAGGCCCCTAAGACTCACCAATGTCTCATCCCGGGACACTCTACTATTTTTCAGGTGGGAGAACTTTGTTGGTGAAGATAGTGAATTGCTTGTTGAGGCCATGCATGATATTGTCGGCTGCTTGCTCCTTCTCCACCAACTCCTGTAATGCTGTTGTTGAGGCTTTGTTAGCATTTTCTCGTGCAAATGCATCGTACTCCTTGAGAACTATGAGTTGGATTTCCACAGCAGTACTCAATTATAAGGCCTCGTTGACAAGGGGCTGCATATCATTTTTCAGTAGTGTTGCTTTTGTTCTGTACGACTCAATCTCCTACTGGAGTTCCTTGCTTTGTTTTACCTTAAGCATTTTATGCGTAGGGGGCAGGGTCTTAATTTCCACTTTTACTGCGTCCAAATCTGCTTGTCGCTGCTTGATGGTTTCCTATAGCTTCTGTACTTCGAGGTTTTCCTACAGTGTTGTCTAGGCATCGACGCTTTCTTCTAGCAACTTGGCTGCGCTACCAATGATATCTGATATTTTTGCTGCTGAGGCCTGAATGTCTACGTGGCGCTGCTCTCTAATCTCTGGTGGGATTTCTGGGATAATGTGGAGTTGAAGCTCCACAATCTGAGCCTCATGCTCTGCTTTAAGCTTCTCTATTTCACTGTGAGACTGCTATGCGTAGTCTTTTAGTTTGGCGATTCTTTGCTCCGGTTCTTCCTCATTCTGAATGTCGAAGTTAGGAAGACTTTGACACACCTCCTCCAATACTCATGCCAATGTGACCTGCTTACATTCTGCGTCGCTCTTTCTCTGCTCCGCTTCCTCCAACTGTGCTGCGAGGCTATTGTTCTGCTTCTTGGTATTTTCCAATAGTATTTGTAAGTGGTGGTCTCGGGCTTGGATTTCCTTCGCGATGGCTAACTGACAGAGATGTAATTCCATCATGGAAATCTTAGTGTAATCTATTCCAACTATCATGCTCATCTCTGCGCGAGATGTTGCATCGGTTATGATGAGCACGACACTTGAGACTTGTCCCCGGTGTTCTCTAACCGGCCATTGTATTGTGTCTGGCTGTGCAGGTACTAGGGCACTACTTGCTGCAATGGCCGTTGCTGATTTTTCTACTAACTCCTTCAGCTCCAAGATTTTCTTTGTTACACCGGTGATGGCATCAAGATGCATATCTGTAAATTCTGGCCATTTCTTGGTGAGAACTTTTGTGGATTTCGACAGAGCCTGATTAAGCTCTTCACTTGTCAGGGTAGGCTCTTCGTCGATATTCTTGTCTTTCGACACTTTCATTTTCTTTCGGAATTGAAGTTTGGTCACTTGTTTGGCCTCTGGTGACTTGCGCTTATCTGGCCAATTAGGGTCTGAGATAGTTTTGATCGACTCCTCTTCTTCTCCTTCGTCTCTGCCATCTCCACCCTGGTCGGTTTCACTCTGCTGCGACTCAGTTTTCTCTTCGCTATCCTCTGGGGGGTCTTGCTACTACATCTGACTAGGGCCAGTGCCCACATTGGTGACTGGAGGGATTGGGATGCTAGGCTTTGTTCCTTCGTCCTTTAGCCATTCAGCCGACCACTACTGAATTACCGCGAGGATGTCATCTTTGGTTACCACATATGGGAACTTCCAGCATGCCTTCTTTTGATCTGCGTAGGCCTAGATAAATACATTGTGTGTGTTGGCCCTGAAGTTGGCCACTCCATCATATTGAGAGAATAGCTCATTACTGAGACGTGGGGTCTTGACAATCTCATATGAGATACTCATGGCGTAAAAGGCGAACACAGTGTTCGTTATCTGCTGGGATGCTTTGTCCTGCGACACCCAGAGTGATGCGTACCTCACTGCACCTGACATGCTTAGAGGTACATCAATAAACTTTGCCTCGGTGGGCTCTTTCCACCCAATCAGGGCAATAAGTATGATCAGCCATGAATAGTGAAAGGGTCTACCTTTTTCCTGTGCGTCGTGGGCATCTTCAAGAAATTCCTTAGCGATGTATGCTGCCCAATTGTAAATGTAGCCTTCCGCACAGTTCGCAGCAATACTTACAATTGGGGCAGGCACTTCATATGGTTTGTACTTTCTCATTAATTTGCAGGCTAAGAGTTCAGCTGCAAAGCGAATGTTGTGATGTTCAATGGCCGAGGTTTGATACCCTCACTTCCCTTTCGTCAGCCCGAAGTGTTCCTTCATGCTATGTGCTAGCTTCACATCTTCATGCTTTCCCAAAAACTCAATGCTAGGGTCAGGTCCTTCCTTCGGCAGGCCCGTAATATGGTGAATGAGTTCTCCATTGATAGTGATTTTCTGGTTTCTGATCCATAGGTACCCATCGTGTACCAATGCCAATAATTGTTTGACCACCATGGTTACCTGTGTGCTTTGTCTGAAGTGGGGCACATCGAGCATCTTCAACAAACCAGCTTTGTCCAAGCCAGCATCCCACTGTTTTACTTCTAATAATGTCACTCCAGTCTCCTAATAGCGGACAGAGTGTAAGTATGTCCCAAGTGCGAACTGTGGAAATTTCCCATGATCATTTGTATCATGGTCAGCATACTTGAGCCGATCTATTTTCCCTGTCATTGTCCCGGACCAGCTGCACACCCGGTGGTAGTGAAGGGGTGCGTAATGTGAACTTCTTCATCTGTTGAGGGAGCTAAACTCCTAGTCAAACTAGTGGAAGATATGGTGGACGCTGCAGTGCAATGTTCTCATCTTCTTCAAACGGGACCTCTGCTGAGCCGGATGGATTCATCTCGGGATCCTCCGGTGTTTTCCGTGATTGCTAGTATCTGTCTTCGTTCCGCTTCGAACAAACTTCAGGTTTAATTTTTTTTCTGGTAGAGCGTGTCTGCATTGGTTGGGTCAGTGCTAGGGGAGTCTCTTCATGGGTTGCAGACGCAGGTGGGTGGCTAAAAAGGTGCGGCAGACCCTCCTGTTCAAATTCTCTCACTAAATTCTGAAGCTCACTATCAGCTGACATGGATGCAATTGTAAAACTCAAGAAATTGCAGAATGCAAACGTCGTGGGTGTGGGCGTCTTCTTATAGAATCCATCCATGACATCTGTCATAACTGTGCATTGATGATACCAAATCTGACAGATATCTTGTCCAAACGGTGGTAGATTTTCCAAGATCTCCTGAATACAGGCAGTAACTACAGGTAGCATACCGTCACCACCAATTTTGATTTCTTCCAACGGTCGTATTTTAATCTTCGACACATCTTTCATTCTTTGGCACAAGCAGTGACTCTAGATGTGCCAAAATAAGGACATTCGACATTTCCTGATACCAGCATCAACCTGGCTTCGAAATTCAACCCACGACAAAATGTCTTCCACCACCTCAATAATTCTTTTCATTGTTGAGAACCTTGTCAAAGATAGGTCCTGATATTCATGGAGAAGTTGGGTCACTTTGCTCACCATTTCATCATCCCAATAATCTCCACTAGTAGCGTACTTAGGGTTTTATTCTGACCCAATGTTTACGGTCCGCATCTTCAGGGGATGAGTCACTTCAGGTGCTTCAACTGCTGGTCCATGTACTTCGCAGTAGCCTTGTGACTCAGGAATGTTAATGTTGCATGGATCGTCATCCTCGTCAATTGTGAGGTTATAACATTCTACTGCATTGGCTTCTTGTTCCTTCGAATCAGGTTGGTATTCTACTATTTCTTGTTCATCAAATACTTTAGTATGGATCAACCTAACAGCTGCATCCAAAGCAGGAGAAACCTCATTAATAGAAAATGTCAATACAAAACTATCAACAAGACAATCCCAACTTACAGTACCGTGGAAAAGCTCAGCCTTCGCATACCATTTCTTTGCTATAGGTTCCAGGGTGTGCACAAACCTATGTACCCATTCTTCACGAGGTACATGCTTCCATGCCTTGTATCATTTCTCCAAATGTCGTTGAGGACTAGTCTTACCATTAAACCTGCTTCGCACCTCCTGAGGTTGGTCCCTGAATCTTAGGCAAAGGGACTTCTGGCACACTTCCCAACTATGAATGTACTTTTTGTGACCATTCCACCATCTGGCTGTTGTGGCTCTGAATGCTAAATCTAGAGTCTCCATTTTCTGTGAGTCTGGTACCTGCTCTAAGAATTGCATAATAAACTCTTCTGGGTCTGTTGAACCATCAAAAACAGGTAAGGTTCTTGTCTGTGAGCCAAGCCATCTAAGAGACTTGGTAATTCTGGCACATCGATGGCCATGTAGCTCATACAGTCTATTCTACCAATTCTCTAGGCCATCATCTGAATTTGTCTTGCAGGAGCTGTCACACTGCCAATCCATGATACCTTCGGCCGTAGGATCAACATAATATTCTTCCTTTGTTATGATATTGTAGATGTGGTCCAAAACATCCTGGTCTTCATCTCTTACTGGCTCTTTGTATCTCTCTCCTTGAGAAGGATCCAATGGGACTATGACTCTCAGTCCTTTCCCTTTGAAAGTCATCTGTCTCTTCTTCAGGTTGATTACTGCATCATTATCTATTTCCTATTCAATGCCTAGTAGTGCTGGATAGGGGTTGTTGTCATCAATTATTTCAATTACCTCAAAGTCTGCTAAGGTACTGACTCCATCAATATCTACTGATACACTGGGGAGTCTTCCTAGGGGCACAATATTCTGCTGATTGGCTAATATCAAATGTATAGGGGACCATTCCAGAGTAGGTTTTCCCATTTTTTCCCATGTCTGCTTAGTTAAGACATTTACTTCTGATCCTAGGTCCAGGATGACATCAGTCATGTCATATTCTCCTATCTGAGCATTCAATCTCATTTCCCTACCAGTTCTTCTGACTCTATGAATAGTTTTTTCCTTACCAAAACTTCACTGAGGTTCGCAAGAAGCAATAACTTTCTGCAACTCATTTAAAGCATTCTGATTTCTCAAGAGCTTCATACAACTCTGTAAAAAGGAGGACAGTGTACTTACTTTATCTGTCGAAGCTTCTTGCGGCTGCGACTGCTGCTGAGGTTGTTGCGCAAGTACTACTGATGTGTTGGGGTCAACAAAGTCTCTCTTGGCGTCCATAAATGTCTCTTTTTCTCTTTCGACATCAAATGCAGGGATTTTTTCTGGGGCCTTCCGAACCCAAGCCTCAGCAGGCTGTTTCTCCTTGTTCTGCACTTCCGTCGTAGCTCCACTCCTGGTAACAACATTAATGGCTGGGAAAGGTCATTGGTCCACAGCAATCAGCTGAATATTCTAATTAGGGGCACTATTTCTTTATTGAGTCTTCGCTATCAGCTACGGGCATTGCTCAATCACATGGTCGACAGCTCTACAATATCGACATGTCATAGTTGGGTTTCGACAGTCTCTAGCGAGATGTCCTGCCTGGTTACAGTTATAGCACACAACTTGGCCTCAACCTTTGCTAGCCATACCACCATGACCATGACCTCCAAAAGCTCTGCGACCTGATGTACCACCGCGGTAACCATATCCATCATTTCTTTGGCCATCATTTTGTACCCGATAAGCATCGTAAGTTCGTTCTCTCATGAGGTCAAGGCTGCGACACTCATCTTCGTTGTGTCCCACTGATTTACAGAACTTACAATAAGGGTTCTTAGGGACTTTCACATACCTTTGCACAAGATAGCAGTCTTCAGGTCGATGCTGGCTAGTTGTCTTACAGATCTCACAATATAGAACACTAGGGTTGAATGGGTTTGGTGCACCATAATTCAGGAAATTTCTTATCGTAGGACACTGTTCCTTGTCGTGACCCTCTGTCCAACATCGTGTACACCAAACCTCTTCGCAACTAGCTTTCCCTTTTTTCATATTGATAAGCTCCAGAGCCATCGCTGCCAACTACACTTGTATTTGAGTGATACTAGAATTATCTTCGACTGGGGCTGTTTCAAGCTTCATAGCGATTTCCATGGCCTCCTGCTGATCCACAACCTTCTGTTGCATGAGTGGAGTCCTGATGTGCGGTAACAGAGCTATGATGAACCATTCCTTATGCTGTGCTGGTCCAATAGTGAAATTGACTTGATCTAGCAGAACTTTGAACCTCTGATCAAAGTCCCACACTAATTCTCCTCACCTCTGCTGAATTTCCTTTAGTTCAGTGATACACTACGACTCTGATCTAGGCTTCTTAAATTCCTTTATCATTGCTTCTTTTATATCAGCCAAGACATGGTTCTGAGTGCTGGAAAACTTCATGAACCAGGTCAGAGCGCGGTCTCTGAAAGAAGTAACCAGCTGCGCTCTTTTTGTATCTTGATCCGTAATGTTCTTAGCAATCCACACTGCTTTGCATAAAAACCAGAACTATTCTGGATCCTTTGATCCAGTTCCTTTGAAAACAGGGAGCTTAATGTCGTCATTCATATGGGCCATCGCGGGTCTAGGGGGGGAGGGAGGGGGACTGGTAGTAGGCCAGGGGGAACTTACTGGGGTAGACTGACCTAGGACAGGAATACTTGAGCTAGGGTTACTTTCAGACTGTGACGGGTTCTCAGGGATAATAGGTCTTCGCTGTGGGGTTACCAGAGGGTTTCCAATAGAAGGGGTTTCTTCGGGCTCTAAGACTACTGGACTTACAGGGTTAGACTTGGTATTCTGACCTAGGGTATAGGACTCAAAATTTATCTTGTACCGTTTTCCACTTCGCAGCAAACCACTTTGCTCATCGAAGGTAATTTCACTTGCAAACATAAGTTAGTAGTGCTAAATCTAACAGTCTGATTCAAAGAGCAATATACCTCTTTCAGCCAATAGCATTTTAATTCTCAAACTAAATGAATTCAAGTACTTACCCCTTGGTCCTTTGAAGAACTTTCATTCGGCTTCACTGAAGGACATACTTGTGTCAATGGCGAACTCCATCACAAATGCTTCAAGGGTGCGCGTTGTCCAGAAATCAATAATGCGGGATATCTCGTTGTTCACCCTTTTCAGTATATTAATTCTTACGGGGGTCCAATTAGGAAACTAATGTTCTTGGAAGTTCATCCTTCTCTCTGTTAACCTGGATAACCACTAGTGCAACTCTATGTGGATACTACCAAAGAAAATTTCATACACATCAGAAAAAAAATACCTTTGTAGAAATTCGTTTGCACTACGACGCAGATCTTTGTTCTCTTGTACAACAAAGTTTAGATAAGTCTCTTCAATCCAATCACTGATTTATTTCACTAAGGGTCTCCAAAACATAGCCCTCGAGGTACGACGTAAACCCCTCTTGAGCAGATGCTGAGTTCAACCAGCAACAGAACCAATTTGTTGGGCTATAGGGGAGACACGGGCTTTATACCATTAACTTCGCACCAACAAAAGACCCACAGTGTTGGCCCTTTCGGCAACAACCTGTGAACAGTCTCACCCGAAACAGCTATGGGGTGCCGCAGAATCAGGTTTCTGCAAGCAGAAGAGGGATATTACTGTACCTTTAGCTTCTAAGAATTATAATCATAAAATGTAGAGATTTAATAGTTACTTATTTAGCTTCATGGTTAGATAAACAAACAGTGCCTTACTTAACCCTTTACTGGGAATTCCAGCAAAGTTAGTATTAAGCAGTGATCTTACTTATCAGTTATATATTTATCAATGCATAAAAGAACATAACAACAACACAACAAAAACCACAACACATGATATAACGTGTTTCACCCCCAGTTTAGGGGTTACGTCCACAAAACTATGTTTTAGTCAACTCTTTACAAAAACCACAGTTCTGATCTACGCACTCAGCTGCAGATCCCTTCAAGTCCTCAAAGCCGTGCACACAGTTGTAGGCCTCTGCGCACACAGCTGTAGAGGTCATCCATGCACACAACTAGGACTTAACCTTCTTACAAACAAGCCTTAGCTTCACATCAATTCATCTTACATCAAAAGCCTAAACTGACTTCTTTACAAGAGTGCTTATTTATAGTGCACTTATTACAAGACCATGGGCTTAAACCATGGGCACCCCGAACCCTAAACCCTGGAATTAAACCATGGGTTTATTATAAAAAGAAGGTTTTTACTCAAACTAGACACCCCTAAGACTGTTTTGAGTCATAACTCTGATTACAACTTCCACAAAAACCGTGGAGTTACCAAAATTAGGGACCGTTAAGGTGCGCGCCCCAACAAGAGGAGCCCTTTTGACCTTGTCCAAGCCCAAGCTTGAAGCCCTTGGAGGCCTTGGAACAATGACAAAATCCTTGGTTACCCATTGACTTGCTCAAGTGCCCCTAAGTTGTATCTTGGTCCCATTTGAGTCCATTGTGGAGTTCCTTACTCATGGTTGATATTTGGTTACTAGTCTTTGTGCCGGTTGTTATGCTTGTACTTGTTTTAGTCTCTTGATTGGTTGTTGGATGGATGATGTGGCTCATGTGTGTAAAGTATTTGATGTGTTGATGGTGAATCCCATTGCTTGCATTGGATGGTCTTGAGGTTATTAAGTTCTTGTGGGGTCCTTGAGTCCACAATCTTAGATCTTGATCTTCTTGCATGTGGAGACTTGGTTGTTGGAACCCACACTGATGGTGGTATGTTGGAACCCATTCTTATGGGGTCCTTGGTATCCTTGAAAGTTTAAGTCTTGAACCCACATAAATGTTTTGATGTCCCTTGGATGCTATATGGTCATTTCCATGTAGTAGCCTTATGATCATGCATATGAAGCCCATAAGGTGTTGCAAACTAGTGGTGAGGTCTTTGTACCCCTCTTTTGGGGCATTGGTACTCTTATAGTGATGAAGATATATAGTGGAACCATTGGATATATTTTTAATGATATGGAGACCTTGAACCATGATGATGTATGGTCCTATTTGTGGTTATATGGCTATTGGGATGTAGATGGAGGTATATCCCACATATGTTCCTTGATATGTTGAAGAATAATTTGAAAAAGACTTTGAAACCCTTGTGGTTAGTGGTTATATGGTCTTTGGCACCCTCATGTGTGGGGTCTTTGATGTCCTGGACATATTGAAGAATTTAAGGGTATTAGACCAAGAATTTTCAAATAAACTCATCATAGGGAGATAGTCCTCATCAATCCATTTCCATTGATATGTGGATCATCTTCCAACTACTTACGGTTGAAGGGATATGAATTTTTTAAGTTGGGCTACCCCACCTTTTTGGGTGAGCCGACTAAACAGAAGAGATTTTAATTATTTGTAATTTTGAATTTCATGTTGTCCCAAGGTAATAAATTTTATCCACAACCTATTTAAATAGAATATCAAACATTTCATTTTTCCATCATCAATTCTCTTAGGAATTTCGCACATTTTGGAGAAAAGTGTGAAATTTTGTGACAAAAAATTTTCTGGGCATCTTCACAAAAATTGGCATAACGTTCCCATACGGAATCAGAATTACAAAATTTTTGGCTCATTGGAAATATTGTTACGAGGGTTGTGTGATGACATGATATAGAGTTTATTTTGGGTTTTCTACTTTTTCTCCATCTTGTTATCTTCAATAAGGTATGGTTCATGCTTCATGGTTTCTCTTGTAATGGCACATGTCTCTCATGCATAGAGTTCATCTTTGATCTTAGTATGTGAGGCTATATATTGGTATATCGTTTTAAATACATTCAATATGTTATGGAGGATATGTTGATGGTTTTCTTGACATATATATTGATGTGATATTGATATAGATCTTGATTATTATCTTGGATGTTGTTGCCATAGATCTTGGTGTTTATCTTGATTGTTGTATAAGTGTAGTTTTGAATGAGAAGTTGAAATGTAAGTATTAGATATTGTGAGTTATTTATTTGATCAACCTAAATGTTTTCTTTGAAAACTAGTTTTACAAGTGTTGATCATTGTGTCTTTGACCTAAGTGGAGTTGTATTGTTAATGACAACCTTTGAGAGTGTTGTAAGTGATTATTTGCTTGATATTTGTTTGATTTGTTGACTTGATTTGAGTAGAGTGAAAATTCCTTTTGTGTCTAAGTGTTTATGATATTGATTGAGTTTGACATAGTTGGTTAAGTCTTTTATCTTATTGGTTGAGTTTATTTGGTTGAAGTATATCATGTTTAACTGTCAAGTATTCCTTGACTATGATTGAGATTGGTTGTGGTGTCATTGAGTTGAGTGTGTTTGGAAAAAGTTTGGTTGACAGTATGTGAAGTCTCTTGGTTCCTCAAATGTGTCTTTTACTTGATGAACTAGGCTAAGTAAGAAGGGTTGGTTGACTGTCAGAGCAGTTGATTAGGTTAACACAAATATATGATTGATTTGGCACAAGTACACAAGCATCTTGGTATAGTTGAGAACAATTGGCACAAGTTTCCTTATGTTCAATTGGTTTGACTTAGATTGGATTAGTTGTATGAGCAGTTGGTTTGACCCAGGTGAACTGAGTTTGGTGTGCAGACTCAAATTGATTGAGTTGGTTGATTTGAGAAATAGATTTATTGGTACATGTTGGTTGTACATATTGATGAGTATTATGATACAGTGGATAGTGATCGGTTGATGAGTAGTGATCAGATAAGGAGCAGTGGTTAGTAGTGGTAGTGGTTATGCAGTGTGGTACAGGTTGTGAAGTGTAGCACAAGTGTTGATTAATAGGTCCACAGGATCAATGCGGTTATGGTTCAGTAGTTTCTATCTTCATATTAGGGTGGTAGGATAGGGCAAGGAAAGGAGGTCGTAGCCTCCTTCCAGTTGAAGCCGAAAAACTAGGGAGTGGTAGCTTCCTTCAAGTCGTAGCCTATAAATCAGGGTGTCGTAGCCTCCTTCCAGTTGAAGCTGGACAATTGAAGTCTATATAATAAGGGGGCTATTGCTCCTTCTAGTTATTTCTAGAAAACTATTTTTAAAAGGCTTCCGTGGTTTTACCCCTAGGACTTGGGTTTCCATGTAAAATATTGTGTACTGTGTTGCTATGATTTCTATGTGATGATGATGATATGATGATGATAACAATGTTAATGATGATATAATTATAATGTGATAATGCATAATATTTAATAAGTTGTTGATTATAAAATTTGAAAAAGTAATAAAGACTGCACACACAGATTCACCGCCCCTCTCTGTGTTCGTGGTGTGTCCAACAGTATTTGTGAAGGTTGGAAATCATAATTGTGATAAAAGCATATTGTTTGGAATGGTTGGATGTTTCATTGATGGTGAATTTTTGGATCATATGAGCATGTAAGATTGTTTTCCCCTCATCTGCTTTCATTATTTAGTCACACACTTCCCCTCATCTTCCCAAATTANCCATGTTCAAAAATTGGTAGTAAGGTCAAATAAGTAGTATGAAGTTTGAAAGATTGAAGTAAATCCAAACATGAGTAGTACTCCAATGCCTCATTTCCATAAAATCATGATTGCATGCATGATTGTGTCATAGTATATAGCCACTAATGAATTATTTAAGTTTCAAATTCAATTGATATATATTTTTATTGTCATGTACATGTACTAATCATGCTTATAATGACCTTATAGATGAGGTTTTTCAGCAAAGGTGGCAGCATAGACAATAGGGGAAATAGAGGAAATAGAGATATTTGGGGTAGAGACCGACAAACTCCATGGAAGGGAGGAATAAACAAAAATTTAAGGTTTTCTATTCACTTTGATGTCGATTATCATGAGTTCAATTATCTACTTGAAATAGGCTTCCTGAATTTGTCTGGGCAAGGCCATATCCCAACTACCATGCCATATGTTTGTTAGGATTATTAATCCTCCCTTGTCCAATTTGGTCATATGTCTAAATTGGGAGTCATGTCTAAATAGAGAGTCCATCTAGTCTATTTTTAGTCATTAGCACCATTGGGTCCACTTGGCCTAATTGAGGAACATGTTCTAGCTACTAAAGTGTGGGGAACACTAATTGAGGCCTACTGCCACTGATTGCACTTACATGCATCAGTTTGGGAGCCTCCTAGATCAATTCCTACAATTTAGGATCCATTGGGAGTGCCAACACCAACCTTCAGTAGTTGAGTTCAGTTAGTGACTAGTTAAGTTGAGTTAGGAGTCAATTACATTCAGTTCTAGTCCTCTACATTCAGTTAGCGCTAGGTTTGCATGGCTTCATGTAGGAGAGGTGCATTTCTCACCTACCACAGGCAGTTAGCCTCAATCAACACTGAAGTAGACACTTGATTTGTGTTTTAGAACTTTGTTGAACTTCGGTAATGGTTTAGACAAGGTCAGTTAACTATTGAGTCCTCCGACAGTGATTTAGACAAAGTCTTAGTTACCTACAGTCAAGTAGAGTCTAATCAATTCAAATTTCCTCATGTGGATTTGAATTGCATGTGGATATTTAAGTCGTTGTAATTATTATCTAATTACTCTTTGATTAATGAAAGCATTCACAACTGCAAGCCATTTTTGCACTGTTTCATTCTTCAATAACTGAGTAAATTGTGTGATCTATCTTGTGATTTGTGTGTTTGTCCACATATCTATGTGCTCAATTTAATATGGTATTAGATCCTCGATAGACAACACACTTCTCCTCCTTAGATCTCTAGCTGGATCATTTTTTTAAACAATTTGCTCCATTCCTACTTTACACCAGAAGCAGAAGGTTTATCACTTAATACCACAAGTTAAGGAATTGTTGATCAATCTTGCTTGATCAACTATGTTGGGTGTGATGAAAACTTGAAATGTGTTATTTGACCTTACGATGCCCCTTTTGTGTTTTTGCACGTACAACTTCGAAATGGATTTATCAGTTCCTCTTCTCACCCTATTCACAAACTATTTAAGATGGAAGAAGAAGATGATTGCATCTCTGATGATACGAGATCTCTATGGGGTGTCTATTGGACTCGGTGAAGAGAGTTTTAGTAAGAATGACTGGCTGAATAAATGTGATGCAGCTTTTGGAACAATAGCACTGGGTCTTTCTCCTTACTTGCGCTACCTCAGTAGATCTATTGAAGACCCAAAGGAAATTTGGACAAGATTGGACAGAACCTTTGGAATAATTGATGAGGATAATAATAGCACTTTGGAGAGAACATCTAGAACATGAGCATCCTTGATCCAAAAATCTCAGCCTCCACTCTCTCTGATGAAGTTGTTCAAAATGAAGAAGAAGCAAAAGATTCTACACAGTCAATTCGAATTGAAGACGGTCTCCTTGCAGTGACTCCTTCTCCTGATGCTCCGAAAGTTTATGAGGTATATGATATCTAATCTCCTCATATGGCTGAAATATAAGAATACATTCAAATCTCTGATATTGAAGAAAAATACTGCTGCACTTCTATGCACACATTCATCGGTCATTTTCCTTTGAATTATGTGCAAAATTTGCTAGTAATTGCTTCCAAAAGTGAAGAGGAATTTGATTTTTCTCTCTCTAATATTGATTTTGGTGTGAAAATATGTAATAAATTGGATATTTTTAAAGAAATATCATATTACTAGAGTGATCCATTCACTCTCCATGATTTAGATCTTCCAGCAAATTCCTGCAAGATTGCATGCACCAAAATTCAGAATTTTGAAGAAGAAGAAAGTTGTGCATCCACCGTCTCAGTTGACCACTTATTGGATCTGATATGATATTATTTGGATCTGATCTGATATTTCTTTGTTTAATATTTCAAATTCATAATCTTTCAGTACTGCTTGTAGCTGTTCTCATCAATGATGTGAAGAAACAAGTACCACAAGTCTTCTACAAAACTGCTGCTGGGGATTTGATTTCATTTCACAGTTTTGGATCTATTTTGAACCTATTTAGATATGATTTAATTTCTGATCTGATATTATTTGGTTCATATTTTAAAATCCAAAATATTTCAGTCATGCTTGTAGCTGCTCTCACCAATTCCGTGTGAAAAATCAAGTACCGCAATTTCTCTTCAAAACTGTTGCTGGGGATTTGGTGTTAGTTTCCTCTTATGAGGTTGCTGATATTTTATTATGTGATTCATCAGATATTTCAGAAGATATATCATAATATGGAGCTCAATCATTCACTCTCCACAGTCCTAGTGCTTCTCTACCATTGATCACATGCTCATCTCCTCATAGAACTAGTAAAGAGGAAGACATTCTACATCCGCCTGAACACTTGGGGCTGTTTTACCACTCATGGTTTTCTGTTCATGGCTGAAAAATATCAGTTTATTGATTGTTCCTCACATTTTCTGAATCCTCAAGAACCTTTTCTCACTTATCAGTTGACTTCAATTGCTCTACATGGGTCCAGTCTTCATCCAGTAGCTGTCTATATTTCTGATTTAGTTGAGCATATAATTCTTCTTCCAAAGAGGAATATTCATCCAGACATAATGATGGAGAGGTTTACATTCCAGGCCCCAAGATACCTGTGCACAGAAGAACCAGATTGATCCTGATTCTACCTGCTTAATTAGAGGGGGGATTTTTTCCCGTGTGGTTTTTTTCCCACCTCCTTGTATTGAGTAGTTACTTTACTTTACTTGATGTAATGGGTGACCGATGGTATTAGTTACCAGGGCCCACATATTGTACAAGTTAGCATTCATGGGGGGTTTTAGGATTATTAATCCTCCCTTGTCCAATTTGGTCGTATGTCTAAATTGGGATTCATGTCTAAGTTGGGAGTCCATCCAGCCTATTTTTTAGTCACTGGCACCATTGGGTCCACTTGGCCTAATTAGGGAACATGTTCCAATTACTAAAGCGTGGGGAACACTAATTGAGGCCTACTACCACTAATTTCACTTGCATGCATCAGTTTGGGAGCCTCCTAGATCAATTCCTACAATTTAGGAGCCACTAGGAGTGCTGAAACCAACCTTATGCAGTTGAGTTGAGTTAGTGACTAGTCAAGCTGAGTTAGGAGTCAGTTACATTTAGTTCTAGTCCTCTACATTCAGTTAGCGCAAGGTTTGCATGGTTGCATGCAGGAGAGGTGCATTTCTCACCTACCATAGTCATTTAGCCTCAGTCAACACTGAATTAGACACTTGAGTTGTGTTTTAGAACTCCATTGAACTCTGGTAATGGTTTAGACAAGGTCAGTTAACTATTGGGTCCTCCAACAGTGATTTAGACAAGGTCTTAGTTACCGACAATCAAGTGGAGTCTAATCAATTTGAATTTCCTCATGTGGATTCGAATTGCATGTGGCTATTTAAGCCATTATACTTCATTGTAATTATTATCTAATTATTCTTTGATTAATGAAAAGCATTCACAACTACAAGCCATTTTCGCACTGTTTCATTCTTCAATAACTGAGTAAATTGTGTGATCTATCTTGTGAGTGTTATATTTTTAACATTAAAGCTATAATTATCTTAGGATATTTAACTAAGAGAATAACAAGCACAGCAATCAAACATAAGAGCCAATGAACTCAAATTTTTTCCTCGAGGAAACCATAAAGGATAAAACCCCACAACTTCCTTAGAGATAGAATCAACACCAAAAGAAAAACCCCAAAAATAGTAAGATGATCTCCCAACAGCAGTAGTCTCTCTCTCTCTTGTCCCAGCAACTTCTTCTCTCTCAGTTATGTGCTACAACTGAGTGTGAGTGAGTGTATGATAAATAGAGAGGCTCACTCTCTATTTATACTAATTCCTGACTTGACAATAACTCACTAGGGTCGACTTCTCTAGGAGATTCTAATAACCCTAGGTCCCCACAACTGCGGGGACTTTAATCCTTGAACAATAGGAGGGTTACCCACAATGAATTGACCTGAATTTTTTACATTATTGAATCTCCCGATGGGAAAATTAAGGCATGACATCACTCAATTACATTACAGATACTTCCTAGAATAAACATTGGGGTACAATACATAAAATATACAAGTGAATACATTCCAAAGTTACAAATACATCAACACTCCCTCTTAAATAGGAAGGTATTCTCTCGACACAATTTATCAGTACAAGTCTTCTTCTCTGTATCATCTAGATCATCATCGAGTTCTTGTCATCTTCATCTTCAAGTAATCTTCATTTTTCAATTTATCTTCATCTTCAATTCATCTTCCTCTTCAAGTTATCTTCATCTTCAAGTCATATTCATCACTAGATATGGATCATCACTCGATCTGGATCATCATCACTATTGGATCATTGTCATTGGATCATCATCATGTCTAGATCATCACTTGATCTGGATCATCATCACTGGATTATCATCAAGTCTGTATCATCATCACGGGTTCTATCTCATGATTCTTCGCATCACAGGAAGTTCTACAAAGACATCCCTTTTTCATGTTGGTTGTATGCCTAGCCTCCATGTAGGTCTTCTTCAGTGCTTTTATCTGACCCTAAGTCAGAATGGCCCACCCAGCACTTACATCTGACCAATCATGTCAGAAAGGCACACCCAGCGCTCACATCTGACCTCATCTTGTCAGAAAGGCCCAACACTCATATCTGACCATGTGTAAACACATCACACCAGAATGACTCTGCACTTATATATGACCATGTGAGAACACACCACATCAAAATGGCTCTCAGTCCTAGATTGAGTATTCCTGGTAACTTACCAGGTGCCTCCATTCTCCCATAGAATGGCATTCAACACTTGAGACTCCCTTTAGTCTACACACATGAGACTCTCTATCATGTGTCTCAAAAGCGAGTGGCTGCTCCACATACACTTCCTCTTCCACTACACCATTCAAGAAGGTAGTTTTGACATCCATCTGGTGTATCTTCCACTTCATTACTGCACCCAGAGCAAGTACTGATCTGATGGAAGTATATTTGGATACAGGTGAAAAAATTTCTTCATGGTCTATTCCTTCTTTTCTAGGAGAAGCCACGAGCCATGAACCTTGCTTTATATTTCTCTATGCTACCATCTGCAGCATGCTTGATCTTGTAGATCCATTTGGAAGTTACAACAGACTTCCCTTCTGTTCTTGGAACAACATCCCAAACATCATTCTTCATGATCGATTGATACTCCTCGATCATAGCATTCTTCCATTCCTTTCTTTCTGCCGCTTCTTCATAGTTGGAAGGTTATTTATCAATAATGTCACATAGCAGGGTTGCATAACCGGAGCAGGACCTAGTTCTCTTTCTTCCTCTGTGTGATTCTTCTGAAGCCCCATATATTTCTACACCTTGGATAATTTCTCGTACCTAGGTAGGTTTCCTCTTGTGAGGATTCTTCTCCTGAGGCGGATCCACAAGTTCTTGAGGTTCTTCTAATTCTCGATCTTCTTCTTGAAATTCTTTGTTCATGGTTGTATCATGAATTCTGGGTACTTCTGTTTCTTTAGGTTCTTCAGCAGATCTCTTTTTGGATTTGATGTAAGTTAAATCTTTGTCAAATGTTACATCCCTACTGATGTCGATTTTCTTGAATCTTGGGAAGTATATTCTGTAATCCTTTGAACTTTCAGAGTATCCCACAAATATACCCTTCTTTCTTGAAGGATCTAACTTATTCCTCTTTTATTTTAGAATGTGTATGTATACAGGACAGTCAAATATTCTGAGATGGCTGACTTCTAGTTTCTTGCCAGAAAAGACTTCTTCAGGTGTCTTGTTTTTTAGTAATCTGTGTGGAGTACAATTCTGTACATACACCACTGTTCTAGTAGCTTCTGCCCATAGATGCATGGGAAGATCTTGATCATGAAGCATGGCCCTTGCAGCTTCCATGATCATTCTATTCTTTCTTTCTGCAACCCCATTCTGTTGTGGATTATATGGAGTGGATAACTCCCTCTTAATCCCCGAGTCTTTGCATAACTCTTTGAATTCATTTGATGTGAATTCTCCACCATTGTCTGATCGAAAGGTCTTGATTTTATTTTCTGTGTGGTTCTCGACAAAGGATTTTAACTCTTTAAACTTGTTGAATAATTCATCTTTGTTTTTCAAGAAGTATATCCATGTCTTCCTAGAAAAATCATCAATCAAAGAAACATAGTATACATACCCCCTCAATGAACTAGATGACATCAGACTGCATACATCGGAGTGGATGATTTCCAAGATTCCTTTTGCCTTGCTCTCACTGCTTGGAAATGTCTTCTTTGTGTTCTTTCCTTTCGTACATCCTTTGCAAACACCGTTGTGTTTTGTCTATATTTCTGGAATACCTTCAACAACTTTGCTTGCAAGTGGTAATACTCTGTAATGCACATGTGCAAGCCTTCTATGCCAAATCTCATTTGGTTCTACTGAGTCATGAACCAAAGCTTGTTGTGGTTGGACCTTCAATTTGTATAGACCTCCTTCTTGTTCCCCAATCACTACTACATCATCAATAGTCTTTCCCTTTGGCCACATGAGAACTTGGCCATCTACAAATTCAACCCTCATTCCTTTTGCATCCAATGCGGATATGGAGAGGAGGTTATTCTTTAGTCATGGTACAAATAATACATATTTCATCTTTATAGACTTTCCATAGTCTAGCTTATATGAGGATTCACCACTGCATTTTATTGGATACTGGTAGTCATCTCCAAGTTTCACCTTATGAGGTGATTCATGTTCAGATAGTTTCACAAAGGATTCCTTGAAACCTATCATATATTTGGAAGCACCGGTGTCTATAAGCCAATCATTGCTACCATGTGTGATAGTTATCATGAGAGCAGAAATTAGAACATATTCTTCATCACTTGAAGAATCATCACTGTCTTGTCTGGTTCTCTTTGTAGAAGGTTCATCATCCTCTGCATCATGAGCATGATGTCTTCTCTTGTTTCCCTTCTTCTTGTGAGAGCTATTTTTGTTTCTAGGACAATCTCTTGCAAAGTGTCCTCTTTCATCACATGTATAGCAAATGTACTTAGACATATCTCTAGGATTTCTAAAGTTACTCTTCTGGTGAGAGTGCTTACCTCTGTGATGGATTGTTCTGGTTTTCTTGGATTGTGCTGTGAGAGCTTGATCTTCACTTCCCATCTTTTCTTCTCGAGCTGTTATCTGAGCTTCTTCTTGTGATTATTCCTCCCATAGTCTACTGAAATTGACTAACTTATTTCTGGCACAGATTCCTTGAATAAAATAATCCCATGATCTAGGGAGACCATCCAAGTGGTCATCACAAATTTTGCATTCTCCACTTCTTCATATATTGCTTCCAGCTATTCCTTGATCTGTGAGACTCTTGAAAAATAAGACTAGATGGTTTCCACATTATAGATCTTTACATTCTTCAATTGGTTTCTCAGAGTCATCTTCTGATTTATGTTCCTTCTTTCAAACAATTTGGTCAGGGCATCAAACATAGCTTTAGGTGTCTTTAGGGAGGACACCTATGGTATGAGGTGATCTTGATTGAATTAGCAATAATCCTCTTAGCCATGACTAATTTATTTTTGTGTAAGACCTTAGCCTCATCTCCCTCTGGAACTAAAACCTCTTCATTGATGTAAGAGTCCAATTCATTTTCTTCTAGGACTAGGGAGATCCTATACTTCTAGGCTCAGAATTTATTAGCTACCTCAAAATTTCATCAAGCTTGGTAATATGAGACATATTAACTGAGAACCTCAAATGGAAATACAAAATATTTAGATCTTACCAGGTCAAGATGTCAGAACTAGATCTAGATCTAAATTTCTACAGTGCTGGTTCAGGAGCAGATTAGGGTTTGACTTTCCCAGAGTTCTATCCAACCAAAAAATTTGATCTTGATCTCTAAAATTCTATTTTGAGGAGGATATCAATCCAAGCCTGGGCTCACTCAAAAATTCCACTCCTGTGGAAAGACTTAATTTGCTGCAGTAGTGTCGAGTCAAAAACTGAAAATGCTCAGAATCAGATTCTGCTTCAACAGAAAGATGCGCCCTGGAGAGGAGAGTCAGCCCAAACTTCTTTTGCTGAAAATATGTGGAGAGAGATCCAAAAAATAGGAAGCCCTAGTTTCTGCAGCTACATGGTTTCTTCTTCTCAGGTTATCTTTGATACCATGTTATATTTTTAACATTAAAGCTAGCATTATCTTAGGATATTTAACTGAGAGAATAACAAGAACAACAATCAAACATAAGAGACAATGAACACAAATTGTTTCTTTGGTGAAACCATAAAGGAGAAAACCCCACAACTTCCTCAAAGATAGAATCAACACCAAAAGAAAAACCCCAAAAACAATAAGATGATCTCCCAACAGCAGTGGTCTCTCTCTCTCTTGTCCCAACAACTTATTCTCTCTTAGTTATGCACTACAACTGAGTGTGAGTAAGTGTATGATAAATAGAGAGGCTTGCTTTCTATTTATACTAATTCCTAACTTGACAATAACTCACTAGAGCCAACTTCTCTAGGAGACTCTAATAACCCTAGGGCCCCACAACTGCGGGGACTTTAACCCTTGAACAATAGGAGGGTTACCCACAATGACTTGACATGACTTGTTTACATTATTGAATCTCTCGATGGGAACATTGGGGCATGACATGACTCAATTACATTACAGATACTTCCCGTAATAAACATCGAGGTACAATACATAAAATATACAAGTGAATACATTCCGAAGTTACAAATACATCAACAGTGAGTTGTGTGTTTTTCCACATATCTGTGTGCTCAATTTAATAAGGTTAGACCACTAGCTTGTTCCCATCCCAACATTCTAGGTGTACCCGTGAGTCCTCATGTATCAATGAAACCCGAGCCTCATAACAATGATGGATGGAAACATATAGTTCTCAATTATCCTTCTATCATTCATGAATGGCCTACACTTTCTTTTCCATTTCCCCCAACTCCACCACATTAGCATGCTTAACAATTAGTTTTTGTAGCCTCTCGGGCTCAACCTCAGCATCTTGTTGGTGAATCCAAGGCATCATCAAATCTCTCACTTAATACCAAAGGTAAGAGACTTGCACACCCTACAAAATCTAGTTCTTCAGAGGTTTTCTCCCATTCCATCACCTTTTATCTTATTGTTGGAGCTAAAATCCACATTCCAAATGATGAACAAACAATTGTGCAAAAGAGAGAATCAAGCGAAAAGGGGACCTCACATGGAAGTCAACAAAGCTCCATTGCCTCTCATAAGGATTATGGTTTCTGATATAGTTCATGATGTTTTATTTTAATGTATTTTGGTCTATGAACATATTTATACAATGTTTGGTAGAGGGTTACTTTTTGACATAACATATTTCATTTTTGATTGATTTGGAAACATGATAATTATGATGGAGTATTTTATATCTCATGTTTTATGATGGATGCTTGATTGAACATGTGTTGTTTTTTACTAATTTGGATAGGAGAATAAGAATGGAGGCTCATTTGGTCCATTTGGTGGTCTAATTAAAAGGTTCGGGTCCATAAACCGACATATAGGGTAGGTCATCTCCATAATGCATAATTTGCATCAACTCTGCCATTATTTTCACTCCTTAGGATTACAACACATGAAATTGCGACAACAACCCTGTATCCTCAGAAAAGTCATAATTTTAATGTTAGAGTTTACCAACTCATAGGTACCCTAGTTAGAACCATGTTGTTTTCTAGTTCCCATGCTAAAGTTTGTGTTAGGATTTAAATTCCCTAATTAGTGCTGCCATGTAATTGAGGTGAATCCTCATAAATCTCTTTAACTCCTATTATGGTCATCACCCAGGGGGCTCTCAAAAATTTTGCATTTTCATATAGTTACTTTCACATTTGAGTCTAGTTCCCATTGTAATTTTCCATTAGTTGCTTACCACCAATGCATTTTCCTAAGACCACTCACCTTCTCTACTTATTGCAGTCACATCTTGCTACCTTGACTGTAGAAGTCATGCTTCAAGAGAATCCACATATTACACATCCCTTTTCTTTGTTTTTTGCATACGTATGTTCCATGCGCTTGGAACATAGTTGTAGGCTATGTGACCCTCATCTTATCCAATGTATTATAGCAGAATTTTATTCTTTTTAAGGCTTTATGATATAAAAAAGATACTATAGATCAAATATTATAAAAAAATAAAAATAAAAAGAGAAAGGTGGGGGAGATCTCAAATGTCTATCATTTAGTGGTAGCAAGTCAAGTCATCCTTGAACATAGCACTAGTCCTGAGTCTCTCAGCAAATTGTGTTCTAGTTTTAAGCCTTAATATCAGAGTTAATTACTCCTTCGATTGGTTACTCTTCTAATCGTATGGAGAATTTTTCAATATCTCCTACACTGAAGATTTGTATTGTTAGCCCCTTTGTGTCAAAATATGCTCGGCATTACTATGTTATGTTAACTATTCAAGGATATAGCATGTGTTTCCCATTTTGTAATTTCCTTGACCTCATGTGTCATCCATTCCCTAGTGTCAGTTTGTTCTCATCATCTATCATTGAAATCAGTGTCCAGACTCGTGCTTGTGTGGAAGGTCCCCATTGACTTCTCATAAGAAGGTTGTGTCTCATCGAAGATGAATCATATACTCTAAGGAATTAAACTAGAGTCATATCATCCTAGTCCTATTTACACCATTGACAAGTAACCTTGCACTCAACAGATGACAATTCATCATTAGTACTCTTTGATTGAGTGCTTTCCCATGATGTTCGACATCATGAAATCTATTCACATTTTGGGATTCATGTTGTATCTTGGATTCCATTTTCATCATTGGTGGAAGTCCTTGCCCCTATAAAGATATTTCACTATTGGTTATTGCTCAGGGGGTCTCTTCCATGCACTATTTACATCATATGCATAAAGAAGATGTTATACTTTGTGGTTTGTGTTGCAAAAAATTATCATAGTCCCTTATTGTTATATTTTTATCATTTAAGCGATATGATATTAGGATCTTATCTCGGAGAATAACATGCACAAAAATCAATCATAAGAGACAATAGACACAAAGATTTTCCTCGGGAAAACCATAAAGGAGAAAAACCCCGCAACTTAATCAGAGATAGAATGAGCACCAATGGCAGAAGTAAAACCCAAAGACAAAAAATGATCTCCAACAATTGTTCTCTCTCTCACTTGAGTGAGCTTCTTCTCTCTCACCTATGCACTAGAGTTGGGTGAGTGTGTGGCCTAAATAGAGAGGCTCGCTCTCTATTTATACTCTTTCGTTCACTTAATATTTGACTCAGTTATGTAGGCTCGAGTAATCCTAACTCAGATATGTAGGCTTGAGTAACCAAAACTAGGGTACTAATGACCCAACTTACAACGGAGGGGACTTCTTCATGACTTTTAGTAATTCTCTCGATAGGAACATTGGGGTACAAAGAAATATAATTGATTCTCCCAATAGGAGCATCGAGGATCAATGAAATACACAATATATATGTAAGTGAATACATTCCGAAGTTACAAATACATCAACACTCCCTCTTAACTAGGAAGGTATTCTCTTGACACAATTCATCAGTACAAGTATTCTTCTCTGGATCATTATCAAATCTAGATCATTATTGGATCATCATCAAAGTTGGATCGTCACTGGATCATCATTGGATCATCATCAAAGCTCCGCTATCTCGATCAATTGGTGTTATCTCTCAATTCTACTCATCACAGAAAGTTCTACAGAGCCAGCCCTTTTTCATGTTGGTTGCAGGCCTAGCCTCCACATAGGTATTCATCTTCTTTAGCACTTATATCTGACCATGGGAGTAACACATCCCTCAACCATGTCAGAAAGGCCCTCCCAGCACTCATATCTGACCATGGGAGGAACACATCCCACAACCATGTAAGAAAGGCCCAGCACTCACATCTGACCATGGGAGGAACACATCCCACAACCATGTCAGAATGTCCCAGCACTTATATCCGATAATGGGAGGAACACATCCCACAACCATATTAGACAGGCTCAGCACTTATATCCAACCATGAGAGGAACACATCCCACAACCACGTTGGAAAGGATCTGCACTTACATCTAACCATGGGAGGAACACATCCTGTAACCATGTCAGAAGGGCTCTGCACTTACATTTGACCATGAGAGGAACACATCCCACAACCATGTCAAAAAATATCTACACTTACATCTGACCATGGGAGGAACACATCCTGCAACCATGTCAGAAGGGCTCTGCACTTATATCTGACCATGGGAGGAACACATCCTGCAACCATGTCAGAAGGTATATGCACTTACATCTGACCATGGGAGGAACACACCCCATAACCATGTCAGAAGGGCTCACAGACTCATCACTTCCCCTTGGAAGGAACCTCAATCTGGAGAACACCAAGCTTCTCCCTGAAGTACTAAAACTTCACTCTGGCTAATGGCTTGGTCAACACATTAGCTATCTGCTCGTCCATTGCAACATACTTGAGCTTCATTGCTCCTCGCTGCACCATATCCCTGATATAGTGATATTTGATCTTGATATGCTTCGACTTGTCATGGAACACTAGGTTTTTCGACAACTTCACACAACTTTGGTTGTTGCAATATATACAAGTAGCATCCAATTGGAGATCAAACAAATCAGATAGTAGCTTCCTCAACCACACTGCCTCACAACTAGCCGAACCAGCTGTGACATACTCTGCTTCAGCTGTACTTAGTGCCACATGGGATTTCTTCCTGCTAAACCAAGAGATCACACCTGATCCCATACTGAAGCAGCACCCCAAATTTCTCTTCCTATCAATGGCACTGCCTACCCAATCTAATTCAACATAACCTTCTAGGTTAATCTTCTGATTTGCCTCATACTTGAGCCCATAATCAACTGTACCCTTTGGGTACCTCAGAATATTCTTTGTAGCAATCTAGTGAACATGTCTAGGATCTATTAGAAACTGGCTCAATGTGTTCACAGCAAATAAAATATATGGTCTCGTATTCATCAGGTACATCAAGGACCCAATCATCTAACGATACATCATAGCATCAACCGACTCTGATGAAGCATCATTGAGTAGCTTCAGTTTCGATGCCATAGGTTTGGTCATGGCCTTATAGTCCATTATCTTGAACCTCTTCAAGATTTCTACTGCATACTTCCCTTGTCCCAGGGAGATCCCATCTGCATTCTACCACACCTCCATGCCTAGAAAATAGTGCATCATACCTAAATCCTTCATCTCGAACTCGCCAGCAAGCTTCCTCTTTGTATCAGCAATCAATCCATCCTCACCTATTACGAACAGGTCATCTACATACATTAGGAGTATCACTGGGTTCCCTTCCTCAACCTTGTAGTAAAGGTTGGAATCCTCTTTACTCTTGGTAAATCCCAAACTAGTTAGGAAGTTGTCAATTCTGTCGTACCATGTCCTGGGTGCCTATTTCAAACTGTACAGGGATTTCTTCAATTTACACAAATCATTTTCCCTATCATGTGTCTCAAAACTGAGTGGCTTCTCCACATACACTTCCTCTTCCATTACACCATTCAAGAAAGTAGTCTTGACATCCATCCGGTGTATCTTCCATTTCATTATTGCATCCAGAGAAAGCACTGATCTGATGGAAGTGTATCTGGCTACAGCTGCAAAATTTGCTTCATAATATATTCCTTCTTTCTGGAAGAAGCCAGGAGCCACAAATCTTGCTTCATATTTCTCTATGCTGCCATCCACAGCATGCTTGATCTTGTAGATCCACTTGAAAGTTACAACAGACTTCCCCTCTAGTCTTGGAACAACATCCCAGACATCATTCTTCATGATCGATTGATACTCCTCGATCATATCATCCTTCCATTATTTCTTCTCTTTCGCTTCTTCATAGTTGGAAGGTTCTTTATCAATGATGTCACATAATAGGGATACATATCCGGAGTAGGGCCTAGTTCTCTTCCTCTCTCTGTGCATCTCTTATGGAGCCCCATATCTTTTTGCACCTTGGATTGCCTCTCGTACCCATGCAGGTTTACTCTTGTGAGGATTCTTCTCCTGGGGTGGATCTATAGGTACTTCTGTTTCTTCAGGGTCTTCAACATGTCTCTTTCTGGATTTGATGTAACCTGAGTCTTCGTCAAATGTTACATCCCTGCTGATGTCGATATTATTGAATCCTAGGAAATATATTCTGTAATCCTTCGAGATTTCACTATATCCCACAAATATACCCTTCTTTCTTGAAGGATCTAACTTTGTCCTCTTTTCTTTCGGAATGTGTATGTACACTAGACATCCAAATATTCTGAGATGACTGACTTCTGGTTTCTTGCTGGAGAAGACTTCTTAAGGTGTCTTGTTCTCAAGTACTCTATGCAGAGTATGGTTCTATACATACACAGCTGTCCTAGCAGCTTCTGCCCATAGATGAATGGGAAGATCTTGATCATGATGCATTACCCTTGCAGCTTCCATAATTGTTCTATTCTTTCTTTCTGCAACCCCATTCTGTTGTGGATTGTATGGAGTGGTCAACTCCCTATTAATCCCTAAATATCTACATAATTATTTGAATTCATTTGATGTGAATTCTCCGCCATTGTCTGATCAAAAGGTCTTGATTTTATTTTCTGTGTGGTTCTCAACCAAGGCTTTTAACTCTTTAAACTTGTTGAATACTTCATCTTTGTTTTTCAAGAAGTATATCCATGTATTCCTAGAAAAATCATCAATCAAAGAAACATAGTATACATACCCACTCAATGAACTAGATGACATTGGACCGCATACATCGTAGTGAATGATTTCGAAGATTCCTTTTTCCTTGCTCTTGCTGTTTGGAAATGTCTTCTTTGTGTTCTTTCCTTTTTCACATCCTTTGTAGACACCATCATGTTTTGCTTGAATTTCTGGAAGACCTTCAACAACTTTGCTTGAAAGTGGTAGTTCTCTATAGTGCACATGTGCAAGCCTTCTGTGCCAAAGTACATTTGGCTCTACTGATTCATGGACCAAGGCTTGTTCTGGTTGGACCTTTAGCTTGTATAGTCCTCCCTCTTGCTCCCTAATCACAACTGCATCATCTATGGTCTTTCCCTTTGGCCACATAAGAACTTGGCCATCTACAAATGCAGCCCTCATGCCTTTTGCATCCAATGCAGAGATGGAGAGGAGGTTATTCTTTATTCATGGTATAAACAATACATTCTTCATCTTCATAGATTTTCTAGAGTCTAACTTGTAGGAGGATTCACCACTACCTTTTATTGGATATTGGTAGTCATCCCCAAGTTTCACCTTGTGGGGTGACTCATGTTCTGATAATTTCAAAAATGATTCTTGAATCCCGTCATATGCTTGGAAGCCCCACTATTGATAAGCCAATACTTGCTCCCATGTGTGACAGTTCCCATGAGGGAAGAAATCAAAACATACTCTTCATCACTTGAAGAATCTTCACTTTCTTGTTTGACTCTCTTCTTGGAAGGTTCATCATCCTCTGCAGTATGAGCATACTATCTTCTCTTGTAGTTATTATGCTTTTGAGAGCCACCTTTGTTTCTAGACAATCACTGGCAAAGTGTCCTTTTTCATCACATGTATAGCATCTGAATTTAGATAGATCTCTGGTAGATATTCTAGGGTTATCTTTCTGGTGAGAGTGCTTACCTCTGTGATAGTCTGTTCTGCTTTTCTTGAAGTGTGATGTGACATCTTGATCTTCACTTCCCATCTTCTCTTCTCGAGCTACTATTCAAGCTTCTTTTTGTGAGAATTCCTCCCATAGTCTACTGAAGGTGACTAGCTTTCTTCTAGCACAAAGACCTTGAATGAAAGAGTCCCATGACCTAGGGAGACCATTCAAGTTGGTCATCACAATTTATGCATTCTCCACTTCTTCATCCACTACTTGAAGTTGTTCTTTGATCTGGGAGACCCTTGTAAAGTATGACTGTATGGTCTCCACATTCTAGATCTTCACATTCTTCTACTAGTTCCTCAAAGTCATCTTCTGATTTATGTTCTTCCCTTCAAATAGCTTGGTTGGGGCATCAAACATTGCTTTAGGTGTCTTTAGGGAGGACACCTTGTGTATGATGTGATCCTTGATTGAATCAGCAATAATCCTCTTAGCCATGACCAATTTCTTTTTGTGTAAGGCCTTAGCCTCATCTCCCTCTGGAACTGGAATTTCTTCACTGATGTAAGAGTCCAACTCATTTTCTTCCAGGACCAGCGAGATCCTATACTTCTAGGCTCGGACGTTATAATCTCCCTCAATCTTTTCATCAAGCTTGGTGTGATGAGACATATTAACTGAGAACCTCAAATGGAAATACAAAAGATTTAGATCTTACCAATTTGAGAAGCTGAAAATTGGATATGGAGTTGATCTTCTGCAGTGCTGGTTTTCTAGTTCCAGGGAAAATTAGGGTTTGACTTTCCCAGATTTCTACTCAACCAAAAACCTCAATTTTTGTCTCTAAACTTTGATTTTGAGGAGGAGAGAAATATTGGCATGGGCTCACTCAAAAAATCCACTTCAGTGAAAAGCCCTAATTTCCCGATGTAGTGGTAGGTCAAAAACTGAAAGTGCTCAGAATCATATTATGCTTCGACAGAAATATGCGACCTTCAAAGGAGATTCATCCTAGCCTCCTTTTGCTGATGGATTTTGGAGAGAGACCCAAAAAATAAGAATCCATAGCTTCCACAGCTGCACAATGTCTTCTTCTTAGGTTAGCTCTAATAGCATGTTAGATTTTTATCATTTAAGCAATATGATCTTAGGATCTTATCTGAGAGAATAACATGCACAACAATCAATCACAAGAGACAATACACACAAATATTTTCCTCGGGGAAACCATAAAGGAGAAAAACCCCGCAACTTCCTCAGAGATAGAATGAGCACCAATGGCAACAGTAAAACCCAAAGACAAAAGATGATCTCCAACAGTTGTTCTCTCTCTCACTTGAGAGAGCTTCTTCTCTCTCACCTATGTGCTATAGATGGGTTAGTGTGTGTACTAAATAGAGAGGTTCACTCTCTATTTATACTCTTTCGTTCACTTAATATTTGACTCAGTTATGTAGGCTCGAGTAATCCTAACTCAGTTATGTAGGCTCGAGTAACCACAACTAGGGTACTAATTGTAACACCCTGGTTTTGATGCCGTTTGCATTAAATCTATATGATGTATATATTGTAATTAATCATGGTGTGGAGCTAAAGGCAAAATCCCCACCATCAATTTGATTGTGTTATGTTCCAGCGATTGAAATCGTTGCGATGGTATGTCATGCTATCCAGTACAATATAATTTTAACATCATGTAAATATGCAATTTAATTAAAAACCCACAACCAGCTATGTCTATGCAACAAATAATGAGATGAGGGCATGATTTTCCTAAGGATAGGGAGGGAAATGTCTAACCCTTGGGATCCATTGGGGAAAATCCATGTGTCAATTGATGAACCCATTTAATTGTCACCTACCTTTTGTCTCACTCATCTTTCCTTGTCCCACTCAACTACCAAATTAAATCCTCTGATGTAGTTGGGGGAAGTTATTGCATGGACAGTGGTGTGTGGCAAGACTATTAGTCCTTTCCCACATGCACACTCCACCAGGGAGATCATTCATCCTCACGTGGGTAGGAGGAGGAAGACCATGACTAATTCTTCATTATTTCCTCACGCAGAGAGTTGGGGGAGCCATTTTTGGCATTCACAATTTTTCCTGTGTATGTGACATTCACGTTTTGGTTTTGACTATTGTTGGTTCTCATTTACGATTTGGGGTTCCTGGACGTTTTCTCCTCACACGCCGGTTTGGGATTTTCCCTCTCGTGGTCGCTTAGTCTTCATGCATGCATACCACGATTGGCTCAGGATTCCTCTTCCAATTTTGCTGTGTGTGTGCAATTTCCTTCAATTTGTGGTATGTATGTATGTAATCCACCTCCACGCAAGTGGTGTGTCCTCTCCTCATGCAGCTGGGGATTAGTGGTTGTCTTTTCTCCACTTCTAGTTTGTTGTTTTTCTTCACGAGTGTGGTTTGTTGCTGAGTTTTTTTGGCCATGTTAGGGCGAAGAACAACTATGGGATCATCTTGCTCGGTTTGAGTTGTGTATCACAATTTTGGCTGCGGTGATGTTTCCTTTGTCTTCCCCAGAGCTCTGAATTGCTCAATTTTGTTGTGTGTATGCAATGGTTGGTCTTTGGACTATGTAGGAGTGGAAAGCAGTCTGCTTGGTAAACTTGGTGTGTTTGTGAGCCTCATAGACAGAGCTAGAAGGTTGGATTTCTTCTCCACACCCCTTGAATAGCACTGGAAGGGAAGTCAAGGCCTGAGGGACTATGCAGTAGAGAAGGGACCGATTCCTTATGTTGGGTGTGTGTGGGTATCCTAGAATTCAGGCTAGTTCTGGTGCAGGTGTCCTTAGCTCTTCAGTGAGCCCACTAGCTTAGCAAACGGTGCTTCCATCTCCTGATAACCTGATAAACCCAACTTGTTGGCTTGGTTATGTGTTGTTGTACACTCTTAGCCTGATAAACCCAACTATGTTGGCTTGGTTGAATAGTGTGGTGTCCTTCGCTATGTGTGATCCTGCTTAGTTTCCTTATTCCTTGTGAGAATCATGCCCAGTTCAAGGGTGGCAATGTTGCTGAGAGATTAAGGAGCACACTAGCCTATGGTTGGGTGGAACGTTGCAGCGACATAGCTAGTTGCGAATGAGCTTCTTCATAAGATAAGTATTCTTGCCTATGTCATCTATGCAATTGTATTTTATGTTTAATGAAAATGATGAACATGCTAAATGCTTGAATGTATGGTTTTGCTTCTGTTGTATGGTAATAATGAATGCATGTTTTAGTTCAAAGCATTTCAGTTTTTATGTGTATGCTCATGGGGCTAGTTTCCTGGGCAGATAGAATCAATAGTAGCATCCTCTTCATCAGTCAAAGGGTTGGGGACGTTACATTAATGACCCAACTTACAATGGAGGGGACTTCCTCATGATTTTTAGTAATTCTCGAGATAGGAACATCAGGGTACAAAGAAATACAATTGATTCTCCTGATAGGAGCATCGAAGATCAATGAAATACACAATATATATGTAAGTGAATGCATTCTAAAGTTACAAATACATCAACACTTCCCAAGTAAAATCAGACCCTGATATTTTCTCATGTTATATTATGGGGGATGCCTTAATTCCTCCCTTCCAAGGGGTCTCTTCCCATAGAATTCAACTCATCATGCTCTGGGAAATGAGATCTAGAGTCTTGGTAGTACCTTGGGTTTTGTAGTCATCAGTGGTAGGCTCCCTCACTATTGGGTAGTGGGAATACATATGTATCCTACTTGATATATTCTACAATTGTTTGACTCCGGGACATCTATCCACACTTTCTATAATGTACTAGGTACTTTGGTGCCCATCGTTATAATTAGTGGGTGCATCGTGTTTGTTAAAAATACAAATTAATGATTGGTAACCAAATAGTATCCTCCATGTTCAACTTCAAATCCTCTATTCACATGGGTAGGATTTGTACCTATCGACGATTTGGATGGAATACTTTGGTACAACAACAACATCCTCACATTTTGTTATTTCCTGAGTTGAGAAATACTTTACCACACCTCATATGCCATTGGTACCATTGGAAGAACCATTACTCAGCTATATTATATATTGTTATCTTGATGCATGATGAGACATAGATCCATTGTGTATATATTCATGGATATGATATCTAGATTGACATAGATCCATTATGTATCTATTCATGGTTATGATATCCTAATTGATATGGATCCACTATGTATCATCTTTGCGGCCATTATACACCTCTATATTTCACATGGATCCATTGTGCATTATTTTGTGTCCATGATTACTACATCATTTATATATGTCACGGATTCGTAGTGTATACAATTTGGTGGCCATGTTCTATCATTTTGAAAATGGATATCTCCATCTCATGAAAAGGAATGCCTAACACCTATCTCTCTGTTGTAGGTACTTTGTCATAACCAAGAGTAATGGAATCTCAACCTTGTATACTTTTCATCCCATTCCACCACATATTATAATGTATTTGTCCATCATGATCCCTTTTGAACTCACACATTATGGGGCATCTGTTATAGATCAAATCAACACTTCTCCCTCCGTGATGATAGATCAAAATATTACACTCAAAAGTGTTAATGTTTGCTCATGAAAATAACACTTTTTTATGGAATATCCTATGATTTAACCCTTGTTGATTACCCTGACCATTAAAAATTAAATCCCAGCATCATTCTAGTCATTCTAAGTGTTACAAACCAAAAAAAGGTAGATTTACGCCCTACACACTATTACAACACGAGTCATTCACTCCTTTCTATTGAATAGGGTGTGAATGCATCAAAAATTAATTGTTCTCACCTTTCACACTGATAAGGATCAATTCATTCACATCTTTCGTATGAATTGGGAATGAATTCCCCTAATTTCATAAAAAATATATTAAAAATTGTGTTAAATGTACAACATTAGGAGTCATTATCCAGACTTGAGTGGTATCAAGCCAGGGACCTGTGTTGTATCATGTCAGAATTTTGTTTTGTATCAAGTTAGGGACTTATGTGGTATCAAGTCAGGGACTTTGTTGTATCAATTCAGAAACTTGTGTTGTATCAAGTTAAAGACTTGTGTAGTATCAAATCAGTACAGTGTGGTGTATCAAGTCCTATATATGTCCTCATGTATTGAGGTGGGATGCTTGTACTGTGATCTTTTATTGTATCAAGATTAGAATATTGTGTTGTATCGAGATTGGAGTCGTGTGTTATATCAAGACTAATCTTGTGTTGTATCAAGACTGCAAACTTGTGTTGTATCAAGTCAAATGATTCTCATAGATGGTACCCTATTATATGGATCTCCTTAACTGGAGATGGTCTTGTGTTGTATCAAGACTAGAGACTTGTGTTGTATCAATTAATGAGGATATACTATGTGATGTATTTCTAGTCATGGTCACTAGGTGCTATAGGTATCCTTTAGGGATTAGCTACCCCTAGAGTGAATTACTTTAGAATATGAATATATGACCTGGGGTAATACATATGATCATTAGTATAGAACAATTCTTCTGAGTATGATATGATAAGATGGTGAATTAATTAATACACATATGGACCATGCAATATTTAAATATTGATAATGAGATAAAGCACAGATAAAGAGAATGATTTGAATTGCACATGTATGCCTCAAGTGAACTCAAATTATGAAGGCCTCAGCTAATCCTAAGCTATAAATAAAGAATGTGTTAGTTGAAGAAGGAACATCTCCTTGATTCATGCAAATTGTTTGTGCATGGGTGACATTGATTGTGAAATATCAAATACTTTCAGTTAGTCTCCTAAATTTATGGTCATGCATTCATTTGAAGATTGAATTCAGTTCAACCAGTTCATAATCAGTTCAAGAAGTTCATATTCCATTCAGTTCGGTTCGATTCAATTCAGTTCAGTTCAGCTCAACTCAATTCACTTCACTTCACATTCATTTTAGATATCTCACATTTAGTTCATCTCAGTTAGCATCCAGCTAAAGCTAAATAAAGAAGGAGGGTGCCTATCTTGTGCATGCAATAGAATATGAAGTTTCACTTAGGCACTGGAGTTTAGGAGGACGCTAATTTCTGCATGATATGAGTTCTAGTGCATGCTACCCTTAGCGAATGTTCCATGTATGATCTAAATGTGTTTATTGAGCCTCAAATTCACCCCCTTCTGCATGCTAGGTTGTTTTGGATTATTATTAATATGTGAGGCATATGGTAAGTTCAATATAGTTTGCATTCAGTTGTTTTGTAGGGTTTCTTTGGATATGTCTTCTCTATTGTTGTGGTGACATCTCTTAACGAGTAATATGTTGATGTGTTGTAAATCATTCTCTGCAAATCTATCTATCACACCCAAAGAATTGTTGGGTTTTTGATCCTCCATGTTTGGAGGGTTTTCCGAGGGTACATCTTGTCTCTTACGGTGATTGTTTTATGTGGCTGATTTATTCTTTAAGATTCATATACTTTTTAAATAAAGAATGTTATGTGGATGATATAAAGACTCATATATGTCTGATATAAAGTTGATTATGTGGTTGATATAAATTTTCTTATGTGGTTGATTTAGAGTTTATGAAAGTGATGAAATTGCTTCATAAAATGTTTAAGGTTCAAGCATCCCCATTTTTCCTCAAGAATTAACAATTTGAAATATGATAGTTAAGGAAGTTCTACAGACCAATTTTATCGTTTGCAAATTCCTAAACCAGCTGGTAACCATTACAAACATTTCCTCCAAACATATAAGGGAAATTAAATGGACAAGGGGGGACACCTAGACATCCAAAGTTATGCTTGAGTAATCCCTCGCACATACTTCATCCCTATCCATCATCAACCCCTATTGCTGTCCTTTGTATCCCTGAATTTTGAAGTTGTCTCCCTCAGGTAGATTCACCCATCATATACATCTAGTGGACCGGAGTGAGATCATCAGCGTACATGAGCAGATAGATCAAAATATTCAGGTTTGATAAGGTGTTGAACATTGAGAAGGTATAGCTTGCACTTATTTCATTTCTATCATCGATATTTGACATCTTTCCCTACCCCAATCAAGTGTCCTTGTTATTGTGGTTTGACATAAACAATGTTTTGTCACTTATGTTGGTTTTGATTAGATAGGTTATGTTCTATTCATTTCAATTCATTTGCATTCTTAGTTAAGTGTCAAATTTGTTTGAGAAAGGTTAGTTTCATGGTTTTGCAAGTCAGCGTTTGGAATCAAGGAGCATATTTGGAGAAAGACAAAGGAGCATATAGAGCAACCATCGAAAAAGGTACATGTCCTTCTTCTCCATAATCCTTCTCTATTAGTATATTTTATTGTTGAAGTTTGTATTAGGTATTATGCAAGTGTAAGAGTCTAAATATTTCTGAAAACATAGCCAATTAAGTCAAATCCATTTCTTAGCCTGAACAGGTGTGGCTCATTGGTGTCGCTTGATATGAAGTCACGTGTTGTAAAGGAGGTCACAAGATCAAATCCCACCCGGGTTTGCATGTGCCCCATGTCTTGCGAGAGGGTGTGAGGAACCTAGGGGTATAGTGGTAGAAGGAACAGATCCCTGGACCCCGTGTTACGTGGGTACTATCCCAACCCTAGTTGTCGATTCCCTTAGTAAAAAAAAAGTCAAACTCGTTTATTTCAGTATGTTGGTGATATTTCCCTAGTCATAGGATTTATTTACGAACAATAGTCACATGTCCATTTTGTTATAACCCCAAAATTTCATAAAAATTTAAAAGTTTTAAAGTGACATAAAATGTCTTAGATCGTAGTTTAGTAACTACTTGCGGTTAGCGAAAAATGAAACAGTTTAACAATTTGAAATTATTAGTTTCAAATACAGAAAAACTAATACAACTTTAATTTTTATAAGTTATAAGAAAATGACTTGCATTTAGTTGTTGCTAGCTGTACTGATGATTTACTCTTTTGTCAAGTAGGTGAGAAACTATATTTGAAATTTGGGGCTTACTTAGCATTCTGCTAACTCAGATGGACTGCTGGTTCTTACAGGTTCAGCAGGTAAGCGGATGATCAAGTAGGAGTTTATTTTGTATGATAGCAAGAAGTATTTCTTTAGCATGATAAGATGCTAGTAAATAAATTGATAATTATGATGCAAGACTCCGATGAGGTAAAGTAAATTCCTTAGTTGTTTTGGATCTATGACAATTTTTACTTTTAAGCCATTATGACTTTTAACCTGAACATAATTATTGCTATTTACAAGAATGAGTTCTTCCAAGGTTTCTTACAATGAGCATAGAGCTCATGATCTTGCTATAAAATTTCTTCTATTGTATCATAATCTTACTAATGTTGTTATGTTTAAAGACTTCAAGTGCACAACTCTTAATGTATGAACAAGATCCAATGTTTTTCTATGTAAGGTTTACAATGAAAGATTAGTTACTTAAGAGGAACTCTTTCCAAAGGTTAAGCATCAGTCTTCTAGAAGACTCCTTCCTTTATTAGCATCAAGTCTTTCGGTTGAGAAGTTTAGAGCTCTTCAATTTGGAAATAAATCATAATGTTATTATTTTAATACTCTAACTATCCTTTACTAGTCATGTAACATTACCTATTTATTTGATTTGTTTCAATGATGATTATCATCTTACACAACTAGTTTACAACTGTAATCTTAAACTTCAGGTTATAACCATGATACAAAAGTTATTGTAATAATACAATTAATATATAATATTACAACACATAAAACTACTTGTATCCTAAGGTAGTTTTACTACCTGGTAACTACTATGGTGTAGTCGAAACTATGGTAATAACATTATTTAAGGTTTGCTTTCATATAAACTAGTTCCAAAGTATAGTTTAATATAATTGATGGCAAGGTTTATATGATAAGAAAACATATGAACATTATACTATGGTCGATGCATAGTTTCCATTGTTAACAATGATAGAATTCCTTTAATTAATCTATTTGCAATGATATAATTGCTCCTCGGTGTATGCAGCATTGACATTAGAAACGACCCTCACATGGTTTAAAATTTTGGGAGGGCACATGGTCTATTCTCCTCCATGCATTGGTGACTTAAAAGAAGTGAAACTCTATTTATTTTGGCATTTGACTCTGAGGGTTTGCATGTCTGTCGGCTGCACTGAGAGGTTCTTTGCGGCCATGAGAGGCCTGCTCCTTCTCTGCTTTCTAGCTCCGTAGTTTGTATTCGTTGTTGAGTGGTCTTGATACCAAGACTTGTAGTCTTGATTTCTCTTGGGAGTAAAATTTATTGTGCAAGTGGTCTTTACTTACTTTCTTGGCTTGAAGCCTATACATGGTTTTACCTCTGTCACTACTTGTTCCTTTCCTTGACATCGTGGAGTCTGAGTGCCATAACCTTACTGCCTCTGTCGTAGGGATTGACTTGAAGTTTCTCTTGGTTGGTGCAGATGAGATAAGTGGCCGTAAATTCCTGGTTTCAAACTCTTCTCGTTTATAGCACAGGTATACTCTGCTATTTTATTTGAAATCCTTTTTTCCCATGAATTAATTAAGCCAGGGTTTAAAAATTATTACTATTAGTTTTTAACTATTGTTTGGTTTAAACTGCAAACTACACTAACAGCTCCAAACTTGGATGGAAACATGCTCGTCCTTTAGTTACCTTTGTGGTATTTCAAATTGGTAAGCCCCAATCTCATCGTGGGTTTTCCCTGCTAGCGAAATGGGTTGGTTGAAGGTTCCTATGGTTGGAATCCTAGCTGCGAACTCTCTGCTAGTTATGATATTTACTTTGTTGTTTATAGACCCTGTTTTTGTTTTTAAACACTATCGATACATTGCTGGGTTACACAATATTTTAAAGCTGTGATGTAAGTGTTGTTTTTGGTGAAAACTGTTCAGCCTTACGACCTACAGATGTAATACTGTGTTAGATTTATAAAACTCCTCTGTGTTTAAAGTTATATGATTTCTATTTCATTTGTTTCAGTTTTTCTCTTCTAATTCCAAGAAGATGGAAAACTGTGAAAAATGGGGTTTTCCCTAACCTGTCAGTAGTGAAATTACTCTTAATATAAAATATTTTTGTATATTTAGTTTAAGAAAAGAAAGGACTATGAAATAGTCTAGTTGGTAAAGTTTGTGATATTTTTACTTTCACGATCAGTAATGTAAATTAGTTATAGTTTAAATGAAAATACTTTTGTGTAATTGGTTTTATTAAAATAAAAAGGGTTTCGACCCTTGCATTCTCACAGGCTCAAAGCCTACCTGGATTTGAGATTTATATTGTACATGATTAATAATTACTAGTGTAATTTGTTCGTTATTTACCTGTATATTTTATTCATTACTACTTTGCAAATTATAAATTATTTTGAGCTCTGTTTTAAAAGATAATGGAAGATAATATGATTTACAGTTGTACTTACGATGTTAACTCTGTAGGAAATGAAGATATTCTAACAATTTTACTATCAGTTTTTAGTTAATTAAATAATACTTAGATTTCTACTGCAACATACTTAAAAACTAGAATAATCTCGACTCTCAGTAATTTGTTTGTAGATATGAAAGGATTATAAAAGAATCCTTAATCTGGTTTTATTAAGTTAATATTTAAAAAACTATTTTGTTATTATCTTTTTATATGCTTTCTCAAATATCAGTTATTTATTTTACTATAATATTTGTATTTCCTATTAGTATACCAATACTGTATAATAGTGTATTTACTATTTCTTATACTTGTGTTTTCATTTAGTTAGTTTAAGTAAAACAATAAGTGTAAGCAAAACATAACACTGCTTTTTCATTGTATTCATAAACATTGAAATAAAATCTATTTCTATTTACATACAGATACAGGAATCATATCTACTATTTTCATTCTAATAAAAGAATTATTTCATTTACTTAAAACAATCTAACTATGCTAGAGTACAACCTGAATACAGGTGTGGAAAAACACAACTTGGAATTTATTTTCTATCTATTTCACTATTTACATGATCATTTCCATTTCTATAAATAATCTATAAATTTTACTGAACTTAACATCACACAGTTATTTTTCATTCATAAACCTTAAACACTTAACAATGTCTATAATAGATAAACTATGAATTATTTAACTGAAGACAGTAAAAACAAAATAGAACCTGTTGAGGACAATATGACAACAGCTTAAGGAGGTTGTTCCTCCCTACCAATCTCTTGGAGAGTGCGCAAACAACGCTTCCTCAGGACCCCCGAGCCTGTTCCTGGTCTTCTTGGCTGAGGACTGGGTGGAGAATGCAACTGTAAAACCTCTGTCACCTGACTGGTTCAATTACCTCAGTAATAACAATATTCTCTCAACAGTATGATATTCAACTTAAAAGTTGCAACTAGATCAATCTCAACAGTTATCCCCTCAAACACATTCCAGACTCCCCTCCATTGAATTTATCTTAAGTAAATTCACTCACCCTGAATGATCACTTCTTTAGAATGAGCAGCCTCAACTCTCTTTAATGAGAAATTTTATAGAGATGCCTAGGTCTTCTGGGTCAGTTTTCATTAAATGATCCACCTGCTATGATTCCACTTTCTTGGGGAATCATGACCACAAATATAGGGAGGTTGCCACCTGCAACAGTGGGAAGTGGTTTGAGGATGCTGCCACATGTCAGTTTGCTCTCCACCCAATCTCCTCCACCAATTGATCAGTAAACACTCTTTTAACAAATCTCCTAAGCTGTTGTCTCCTCATTTATTTATTTATAAATAAAATATTCTGAATTTACATTAAATATTCTTGACCCCACTGAGTCATCAATTACGACTTAGCATAAAATTTAGCACAATGTTCCTCAAATAATATAAAATTGTTTTTGCAAATTGGGGCATGTGACACATTTTTTTTGTTTTGATTATGAAATTTGTAATGGAAACACTATGGTATATCTTCTCTCTAATGCAACCAATGGCACTCAATTTGGATCTTGCAATCTTAAGATACAATAGTTTTATTGAGAACACTTGTTTGAGACTAGTTTTTGGATTAATAAAAAAACCCTAACTTTGAAAAACTATATCTTTGAACTTATAATGAACCAGGACCTAAACTTTTTACCATAGGTACTTCACTATGTATCCCAAGGCTCCTAAAAATTTATATATCTGAATCATCCTAAAAAATGTTATAGAGAAAATGGCTTTAATATCGAATGTTAAGCAACAAATTCCAAAAATAACATAAAAATAAAAAGTAACCTCAATGGGCGAAATAGCATGAATAAGAAGCCTCTTCAAGGGGGGACCTCTTTTTACACTGTATCAAATGCAAAATGTGAGATGAGATCATCTCTAAAACTAGGCCTCATTAGTATATATATATATATATAAGACAAAAGGTACATAATAATTAATGTACTAGTTGACCGAGAAAGATAATACTAATATACTAATATAAATGTAATGCCACTTTATATAGGGCTTAACAACCTATCACTCAATTCCTTAACTAGGTCCTCCAAATTGGATAGCTAGTTATACAATTCATCATTTTATTAATTAGTCATGATTGGGATCTTTGGAGGCTTATTGGAGTATAAGTTTTTGAAAAACCCTTTTCCATGTGAGCCCAAAATAATATTTACCGATAATTATCATCTTTTCTCTTTATTGAACCCTTTTAGTCACCCAAAACTAATATTCCAATCAATAGTTATTCAAGTTTCAAGTTAACATACCCTTATAAAATGTTGGTTTGTAGTTTGTTTTAATAGCCAACCTTTCTCCTAAATTATCAATGAAATTTTGGCCCCCGTGATTCTAAAATTTCATGCTATAGTATCTTGGTATGTCTTCTCTGCAATTCCATAGGTATGATCAAGTTAAAATGTGTTAAGAGAAAGTTATAGAAACTTTTCCAAAACTTGTTCTTTTTGTCTCTTTCAATAGAGGGAACTTTTATGGCATTCAACAAGTCCAATTTTTTCTGATTTACTTTTGAAAGTGTTAGGATATTTAGACACTTAGGAGTTAGTTAGATCAACTTGTGTAATATATCTGTTAGGTAAAGTGGGTTTCATTAGTATGCATTTGTAAATATTCTAATCCGACGGTCACGATATGCTCTAGACATAAAGTGATCCGACGGTTCAACTTCACTTAGATCATACCTACCATTGATCCGTGGCTTAACACCCGNTAACCACGTGACAAACATCGGTGTGTTGATCTATGATCTATTTGTGTGAAGCGGTTGCTCAAGGTGTTCGGTCTTTTGGGAGTACCCTGTGTACCCGAACATAAAGTTATACCAAAAATACTATTTTATGTCTTATTTTTTATGATACTAGTGGCTCTAAATTTGGACCTTGAAATATTCAAATATAATAGTCTTACCCATAACACCTGTTTCAGACTAGTTTTTGGACCAGTAAAAAAACCCTAACTTCCACAAACTATAACTCTAAGCATACTGTGAATCAAAACCTGAAATTTTTATCACAATTACTTAGCTATGTTTCCTAATTCTCCTCACGATTTCACTATCTGAAACATCCCAGAAAATAAATTATAGCGAAAATAACTCTGGTGCCAAATGTTAAGCATCAAATTCCCAAAATAACATAAAATTAGAAAAAGAGAATAACCCAATGCCTTGAGAATAAGATAAAAAGAAGAAAAAAATACTCTTTGAAAGGGGGCGTCCTTTTAAAATGTAACAAATGCACAAGACAAAATGAAATTTTTATAAAAAATATATATATATATCCTTCATTACAAATAGAATATGTAGTGATAATGATGTAGCCCACTACTATGCCATAACTAATATGCTAATATTGAATGATTGTTAAGGCCTTAGCACAATACTAATCATTGATTTTTTTTGTTAACTCACTTCTTATCACCTTTTTTTTACACAATTGATACTTGTAAGTGAATTAGTACTATTTTAGTGATATGAATTTGCGGGTCTTATTTTTATCACCACGTGAACTTGGGGTTTGGGTTGGATCTATAGTTCAAAAACCCTCTCCTTGCAAAGAGTCTGTACTATTTTCATTAACATCTTGTAAAACACCCTCCTATTAATTTTGCGATCAGTTTATCATGTTTAATACCTTTGAATTCATTCGACCGTATCCCAATTGTTGTGATTACAAAATTAATAGAGTTTAATTAGTATTAATTAGGATCCACTGGGTACATATTCATAGCATATGCCAATGTATGTTAAGTGGCTAAGAGACTGAATTGGTGAATCATATATAAATCACTTCTAAATCATATTGTCCCTACAAAGTTTATAAAGGAGGGAGCCAATGAATAACCCACAAAACACAAAAGCATAGGGGAATGCAACACATTGTCAAGCGAATATTTTTATTGAAAGTTTGTCTTCTTACTTTAAATAGCAAGAAAAAGTGGATTCAAGATGGAATTTTCTCTTAATCATCCAAAATATTTTTGATGTAATGAAGAAATTGAGAATTAGGAAGTTAATACACAATCAAGAAATCATAAACACCAAGTTAAAAAATAAAGTTATTTATTTAATTCAGATATTAAAAATAAAATTAATATGATGTGGTCTTTTACCTGTGGTCTTAGTAGGTAAAAGAATTTGATGGATGGTTGTCTCATTATAAAATTTTCAAAGAAAGGTAGATTTCTTAGGTTACGCGAAAATTGTTTGGACAATGCGCATTGTTGAAATAAAAGTTGATTTGGATGCACATTTAGCATTCTGATTGTATAAGATTTTTTTTATTTTTTTATTTTTAATACATTTTTAATAATATTTTTTTTGGTATATTGGGACCAGTGGAAACTAGAAAGTTTTTTTTTAGTATTTATATGTCAAACTAATTTAAAAATTTTACTTAACCATGTTATTAAGTAATTGATTTATTATTATTTTATGTAGACATGTTATTAAACATGCTAGTGTAGGTTTTTCTTGAAGAGAACGCGCATGGTTTTCTTATTTTTCTTTAGTGGCTTCCCTAAACACCTCACTCATATGCTAGTAACATAATTAAAAGAACATAAATGGGGCATCTATGAAGAAGAAACAGGGATCACTTAGTGAAATAATCAACTTCCTAACCAAGTATGAATTGAGGGTAGTTTTCCATTGCACCAATTATATGTAGTAGTGTTGTATTAGTACAAATTCTCAATGTACCATGTAAGTAAGTAAAGAATTTAGTATGTATCAATTACTGATTAATGTACTCCTAAATTCGTTGATGAACTAAGTCATTGTGATGTAGGCATGTGCATATATCACAAAATTTCAATTAGAAAATTTAGAGCTTCCTTGTGTGCCTTGAGGATGGTTCATTCAAGGCATAGACATAAAAGACATAGTGTTGAAATATTGTAAATTCAAAGGATATTCTAAATGTATTTTCCTGATGTACCCCAAGGGAGATGTTATTATTCCTTCATGGGATGTTATTATTTGTTATACCCAAATCCTGTTACTACCATGTGATAAGACCCTTAACTCCCATGTTCCCAGTCTGGAACTTTGTATGACTTGATTCCTCAAGGTCCTCGCCCAAGCACTGATCCTGCAAAGCCACCAGCAGAAGTCCTTGTTGATGGGATTGTTGGTTCAATCTAGCCCCCGTCAGCAACAAAACCTGCTAAGCAACCCCAGACTGCCACCCCTACTCCTTCGACTCCCAAGGTTTCTATCAAGGTCAATTCTATTCAGAGTATTCAAACCTCCGACAATAATAAAAAGAAGGGTAAAAGTAAATAAAAAACCTAGAAACCAGCAGGAGAATCCAAAACCAACCAACAATGATAACGATAAAGGAAAAATAAAAGAAAAATATCCATGTCTGCTATGCGGAGGTGACCATTTCACAAAAGAGTGTCCTCGCTGGGATGAAATCACCCAATTTTTGAAAACAAATCCTGCACCCACAGTTCTCATGGATCCTTTTCCCTCTCAACAACAACTGATAAACCACATGTCTAATCAGGGAAACTCTAGTTCGTCAGAGGAAATTCGTATGATGTCCTCGGATACCATTAGTTTGCAAACTCGAAGTTAGAATTATGACAAACCCGCAGACAAGAAAGAAGAACATTCTTCTTCAGGGAAATATCCCTCTACTGGTTTTCCTGAATCCTCGTCTACTATCCCCCTAACCATCGAGAAGCCTACTGTCGATATGATTTTGCATCCACCCAAGAGTACTCTTAGGAAGGTTGTTTTTAACCCTAATGCCCGAGCTGCTCAATTTTATAACGTAGTTGAAGATCTCGCTCAGGCACCATGTGCAATGTCTACCTTGGAGGTGCTCCAAAATTTTCCTACACAACACAAAAACCTATTAACCGTGTTAGGTGCTTTAGACCCAGACAATTCTAATTTGATTCATTTCAATGTTGAAAACTATAAGTCTAGACTACCTCACAAACTTGCTTTCCAAATCATTACGAAAGTAGTCGAAAAGAAAGTTTTTAGGATTGTTTTAGATGAAGGAGCTTCTTCTTCGGTTTTGTCCTTGTCTTGTTGGAAAGCTATCGGCTCTCCCGAGCTTTTAACATCACCTACGACTCTGAAAGCCTTTGATGGACGAGGTTTCCAGCCCCATGGTCCCATATCATCCCTTGCAGTTGAGCTTGGGGGAAAAACTATGTCTATTCAAGTAGAAGTAGTGGACGACCCATTAGATTACAACCTCCTTCTAGGAAGAAATTGGTTTTACGCCATGACTGTTGTCGCTTCGACGGTATTCCGAACAGTCCAATTTCCACATCAAGGGAGAATTGTTACCATCAATCAACTTGATTTCTGTACATTAGATGTTACTACCTCTACAGCTAATAACATCCCTATGTTAGGCCAGTCCCCTCCTCCTTACCAGTCGATTGGGGTAGGAATGTTGAAGGATTCATCCCTTATGGGGATTTTTCCATCCACTCCTCCTAACACAGACACAACAACAATAAATATGATTGCATCATTTCATTGTGAGCCCAAGGGCAAACAAATTGTTGAGTCCACATGAAGAAATGTACAACATCATTCAAACCCTTTCTGATGATCACATCGATGACCTTCATCTGGTGGCTCCGGATCCTTACCACCTGCCTTACTGGTTAGAACCATCTCTCCTTGTTCTGGATTATCTCTCTGATACTTTTCCTTCCGACGAGTCCATTCTGGAGATCATGAATACGAATGAGTCCATTTGGGAGGATCACCATCATAGATCCTTGTTCCTCCCAAACACCAGTTCGGTTAACCATGACTTTGCATCCTTGTTTTCCACTGATATTGTCAATGCACCTCAAAGTCCTATATTGTTGCAAGACACAGATTTTGAAGGAAACCTTTGCAGCATTACTCAGACAAATCCGATTGACATATCAGCCAAGCCCGGTACCATCAAGCATGTTCATGTTGAGCAGAACTGCTCGGCAGATGAATCTGAAGCATACAAAACACTTTTCAAAGAATTCCGTGATATTTTTTCCCGGTCTTATGAAGAAATTCCGGGGATAGACCCATCCATTGTGGTCTATGAAATTAAAACCTATCCCAGCGCTAAACCTATCAGGAAAAAACTAAGGAAAGTCCATCCACGGATGGTCGCAACTATTAAAGCTGAGATAGAGAAACTTCTCAAAGCTGGGTTTATTTATCCTGTACCCCTGACGGAATGGGTATCGAACATTGTCCTCGTCAAAAAAAAGTAGGGCACCATTAGAGTCTGTATCGATTTTAGAGATTTGAATAAAGCTTGTCCCAAGGACAAATTTCCTACTCCATATATCGATCAGATTATTGACAACTGTGCCAGAAGTGTCATCTTCTCATTCATGGATGGATTTTCTGGCTATAATCAGAATGAGATATTACCCACCAATTAGCACAAGACGACATTCATTTTCCCATGGGGAACCTTTGCATATAGGAAGTTACCATTTGGCTTAAAAAATGTTGGAGCCACTTTCCAGCGTGTGATGTCCTATGCATTTCACAATATTAGACATATTGTTGAATCGTACCCTGACGACCTCCCTGCTCATTCATAGTGAGGGGAGGACCACCCTGGTCATCTTAGAGATATTTTCCTGAGATTTCATCATTATAATATACGGCTCAATCCGCATAAATGTGTTTTCTACGTTGAGATGGGACGTCTGTTAGGTTTTGTGGTCTCTAAAGATGGCATCCAGATAGACCCTTTGAAAATTGCCACCATTTTAGCTCTACCAGTGCCAACCAATCTTCTTGAACTCCAAATTTTGCAAGGGAAGGCAAACTTTCTCCGCCATTTCGTGTGCAATTTTGTAGAGAAAACACACGGTTATATGCGTCTCTTTAAGAAGGACACTCCGTTCTTCTGGGATGACCAAGCCCAACACGCCTTTGATAATCTCAAACACTCTCTGACTCATTCACCCATGATACACCCCCCAGATTATTCAAAGGACTTTATCTTGTATATTGTTTCCTTCGCTACTACCATCGCTATGGTTTTGGGCACGAAAATCCCAACGATCAGGAGCACGTGATTTACTATGCTAGTAAGAATCTTATGGATTCTGAAACCCGATATTCATGCTTGGAGACCACTATATTGGTAGACCATAACTCTATGTATTACATCTTGACTCGTCAGGTGCTCGGGGGCAAGTACTCCCAATGGATAGTCATACTACAGGAATTTGATCTGGAATTTTCCAAATCCACATCAAAGAAATCCTTGGTATTTTCCAAGCTCATGTGTGATCTTCCTTGTGCTTCAATGGAATCTAAGCCCAGTGATTCATTTCTAGATGAATTCATGTTCTTGATAAGCACTACTGATCCATGGTATGGAGATTTTCTTATTTATCTCCAAACACAATGATTTCAGCCAAATCTATCCCGTGACGATCGCCGTCGTATCCTTCACCACACAAAATACTACCTCATCCTAAATGATACCTTGTATAGACGTGGGATTGATTCTATTCTCCAGTGATGCTTCACCCATGAGGAATCTGAACATGTGTTAAATGATTGCCACTCTGGAGCATGTGGCATTCATTTATCTGGGATGGCTACAGCCCATAAAATCCTTCACGCTAGCTATTTTTGGCCTTCAGTCTTTAAAGACTGTCATGAGGCTGTTAAGAAATTCCCACCTTGTTAACATTTTTATCCCAAAAAGTGAACTCATCCTACTCCATTACACCCCATCATTGTTGTTGGCCCATTTTCCAAATGGGGGATTGATTATATGCATTGTAAGCCTACCTCAACCGAGGGGCATGGTTACATCATCGTAGCCGTTGACTATTTTACAAAGTGGGCTAAGGCTATGCCTACATATGCAGAAGATGGTAATACTGTCACTCTCTTCTTGTTCAATCATGTCATAGCTATATTTGGAGTCCCGCAGTCCATTGTTACTGATCACAGATCACATTTCCATAATCAAATGATGGAGGAACTAAGTGCCAAGCTAGGTTTTCACCACGAAAACTCTATGCCATATTATCTGCAAGCTAATGATCAGGTAGAGGCCATCAACAAAGTTTTGAAAACTATGCTTCATTGGATGGTTGGAGACCATAAATCCAACTGGAACCATATCCTTTTCTCCGCTCTTTGGGTTTATAGGACTTCAATAAAAACAACTACTGGTTTCACACCTTTCCATCTTGTCTATGGACTCAAAGCTGTCTTATCGATTCAATGTCAGATTCCATCCCTGAAATTTGCCATCAAACTTCTTCCAGAGACTTCCGCAGAGGAAGAGAGATTTTTGTACTTGAACAACCTTGACAAAAATAGGAGAGATGCTGCCTTGGCTAATGAGGCACATAAGAAACATGTCAAGGCGCAGTATGATGAATCCATCCAACCTCCTGCCTTTAACAAGGGTGACCTAGTTTTGACTTGCGACCAGAGATATGACAAACTAGGGAAAGGAAAGTTCGAGTCCATGTGGTACGGTCCTTTCGTCATTTCTAAATTTTTAGAGAAAGGGGCCTACGAGCTCGTTGACTATGATGGAATCCCATTAGGGAAACCTCACAATGGGTTGTACCTAAAGAGATACTATGCCTATATCTCTCTTGGATAGTATCTTGTATATATGTATATTGCTTGAATTTTAGTGTGATTTAACTATTTTCAATATGGTTTTTGGTTTAGTGTCTGTATCTGTTTATACCATGTTTTGGTCATGCAGAGCAAATGGATTTCTACGGCTTTTCTGATGGTACTTGCCACCACACCTTGAATCTCACCTCACCTACTTGGGTTCTATATTCCCCAGTTGATGATTTGGTCAGTTTAGGAGCAGTTTGTATTGATCCCGCTACCAACAACATCGCCAAGTATTGAGCAGTCATAGGTTCTCTGACTAAAGATGCCTCCCAAGATGTTCATAAATTGGTAGTATTGATAGACTCACAACTCATGGTTTCTCATCTAAACCATGTTTATACCATTAGGAACCCTGTGCTTCTT
>LPNX010004829.1:131272-219789 GCA_001517045.1 Pseudotsuga menziesii | reverse complement strand
TCTCTGATACCTCAGAGGGAGGTCATCAATGGAAGCATCAGGGATATCTAGGGTCAACCTCTCCAGGTTTTCCTCTAACTCCCCGGTCACATCGTCACCTTGTAGTATGAAATGGGATCTGGCTCATCTATCCAACGAGAAAGCTCCCCCAAGTCATGCTGCTCCAATGTTTGCATGAAAATATTTAGTTTCTCGTTACTTAACATAAAAAATATAAAACATCAAAAACATAAAAACAATATGTCCATTTTAGGGTTTTTTGCTTCTTACCGATGTCACCCCACTATCCACCAAGTGGGAGCGGTAGGTCAGGGTCTTCATTGAATTCTGTACCCGCATATGCATAATCCTCTACCATGAGGATCTGATCTCTCAGCCATTGAAAGAACGGGTCACCAAACTTCACCTTCCCCCTGCCCGCTCCAGTACGGGCCATAATATAGACCCACCTCTGCATGCGAGGGTCCTGCGCTCTCAACTCTGTAAATACCACCTGGGGTCTCATCTATGGCACCCGCTTGAAGAAGAAGCAGGCTAGAATGGAACCAAAACTAAACTACTTCAGTTCCGCCTTCCAACACTTAGTCAACTGATCCTTGAATATCGGAAGCAGGGCCTCCACCTAGTTAAATACTGTAGGTGCCATGGCCTCTATGGCATAGAGAATATGTGCTCTAGAAGCCTGGTGCACCCCCTGGATTCCCACCACTCTCTGCATGGTAAACAATATCATTTGTAGAGGTCCATCCATCACTGCTTTTATCGATATTTTCTTCCCCGATGTCCTTGTCCCAAGAATACAGTGACGGTTTATCAACTCCTGTGTAGTGATGTGCCCTCCGCAGGAACCAGTCAACGAGATGGGAGCACCCTGTCTCAAAAGGCCAGTAAGGAAGTAGATATCCTCTACCTCAACTATCAGAATATGAGCCCCAACCTTGAAATGTTGTTGCTCCAGATTCCACATCCAGAGTATATGCTCTAGCAATCGCTCATGCGATACCATGCTGGGTGTCTGGAAGAATTTTAGGAGTCCATAGTCTCTAAATGAGGCTATGCAACCCGCATTCCTTTCAGTGAAGTTGTCGTCATTATCATGTTGTCTCTCTTTCCATATGACCATTTTTTATCAGCTAGGACCTACAAAAAACAATCACAATACCCATTAGAATCATTCTTAATCATTCAAATCAAATTAAATGGTCTAGTTTCTCTTGTGCAATTAGTTTTACATCTTCGTGGCTGACACTGCCAGTGCCCTGTTGAAGATAGGAAGTGGCACCACCTGTGCGCTTTGTTTTCGACGCGGTTCTAGCGAGGTACCATGTATCCCGTAAGGGATAGGAGCGATGCCTGCTTCCATGATTTTAGGGCTTGTCATACAAGGCCAAAACACCATCAAAAGTCAAAATTAAAGGCATAAGATGAAAGAGTAGGGTCTAGGCTATTTCCTGCAACTAACGACGCTCAAATGCGATGGTGGAAACTCCCAATATCAACAACTGAAGATCTGGCTAGGAAAGTGCTCCAAATGCTCTCTACTATAGGTAAATAGTAAAATGTTTTTATTTTTCACTATTTACATGACTTTTATACACATTTTTGGGTTTGACATGCTATAGTTTTGGTTTAAAATCACTTATTACTCAAAATATAACAGTTCTAATCCCTTAATGTCAGTTATTGGCACATTTAACGCTTGTTTTGAGTCATTGCAAGATAGAAGAACAGTAGCAGTAAAGTTTTGGAAGTTCATTTTTTACTTTTTCGTACTACCATAAAACGAAAAAAGTCGTTGAGCGTTTATTACAACACTTTGGTCATGCTCTCGAAACTTAGTATCAAAGGTCCGAGTATGTTTCTAATTCTTTTCAGGCTCGTAAAATCTCTCATTTTGAAAAGAGACCTAATGGAGTCTTCTTTAAACTCATTTTGAGCTCCTTAAATATGAAAAGATTGTCGAGTGATGTTGTCTTCTTCACACTCGTTAAATTATTTGAAGATTCGTCTCTCCTATGGTAGGTTATCTCTTTTTCGGTTCAGATATACTATTTACGAAAAAGGAACACTCCAGCCAATCATGACTGGAAGAGTTCTCTAAGGTATATTTTTATACGAAAAAGGACCCTTTGGAGTCTTCTTCCATGGTCATTCAGACTCTCTAAACATGAACGATACTGATTTTTCTTTCATTGGACTTGTTAAATTAAACATTGAGAGACCTATTTTTGGGAACGAACCCCTCCCTTCTCAGGTTTGTAAAACATATGAGTTTGGACTTGTCTTCGGATGAGCTATATCGAGTGTTTGTTACCCTCTTTAAACTCGTAAAACCAAAAATAGGCACTCATAAACCATGATGGGGGAAATGGGAAGGGAATCATTTTTCAAATAAATGGCGGTAGTTTGTCGTTACCTTTGAACATGGCACTTGTTTGCACATCATTACATTCAATTGGGTATTCAGCTAATGTCTGTGACGATCCACTTTCATGATTCATGTCACTCCTTTGAGTCTTTCAAAAGAATGCATTATCCACTGTAGCATTGTGTGTTTGTCCCATTTAGTCATGCTGCCAAGTATTTTGTCGTGTCACTCGATGTTCGAAGGGATGTTGAAGAAGTTTTTACCTCTATAGTCAAAACAGTTTCTGTGTCAGTAATTTTGAGTTAGTCCTATGGTTACTACATTCACATCATTCCAGAACTATGTTCCGAGTTTTGTGTCGTCGATGTGGGACTCATCATGGCCCTCCTTTGATGAGACTATTCCCGTCGACATCAGCTCATCATCTGGGAAATAGTATTGGAAACAAAAACTTAGTACCTTGAGATCTGTATACCTTAATGACAGATTCTCTTGCTCTTGACATAGGTTCACATCATTGACCTTTGATCGATATAATCCACTAGGTGTTCGACATCAGGACATCTATTCGCACTCAGTAGATTGTACTAGGGTACCTTGGGAATCATTGACATCAATGGTGATCTCCCTCATGCTTGTTAACGGTTCACATCATTAGCTGGTAATCAAGTGGTTTCTACCATGTTCAACTTCAGATCATTGTAATCACATGGATAGAATCGTCCTTTGTGGAAGACGAGACAAAGACCCTAGGTATTTGTTTAGCGCTCATTGCTTCCCCAGGTTGCGATGGATTTTTGTATATCTATCATGGATCCACATTTGTATGGTTGTGGCTATGCTGAAATTTGCATCTGTATGACATAGATCTACGTTGTATGTTTGGTAGCTATGTCTAATTTTGAGTCCTCTATCACATGGATCTACACTGTATTTTAGTAGCCATGCATGTTTATTCCTTTCATGGATTTGCCTTGTATTGGTTTGCATCCATGTGTTGGTTACGTGTGTCTATGAGTCAAAAATATTGATGTACTACAGATGCCTACTTGACGACATGCTCCGATCGAGATGACATTTTCACCTCGAAGTGACAACTTATTCTCTCAAATCTCTCATTTATCGTATCCCTCTAAGTCTCATTCTTTGGGGGGCATTCTGTTATACCCAAATCCTGTCACCACCATGTGATAATACCCTTAACTCCCATGTTTTCCCTTAATCCCAACACTTAGAGTGGAAACCTACTCTGTTTGTCAATTCTACATGAAAAAACTCAGCACTGTGCTTTCCCTATGGCCCATGAGCGGTACCTTGCTCGCATTTCCTGTATCCTATTTTCCATAAGCGGTGCCACCACCTATGGTATTTTGTCCATAAGCGTTTCTCATCTAAACCACTCTGTCATAAGAGAAGAAAAGCGGTACCCTAGGTAAAATGGGAAAAAGAGAAGTTTCTCAAGGCTTCTAGATCATGAGCCTCATGTCCTCCCTTATCCCTATCATTGTGTGTCAGTTGGGCTCGAGATTCCCCCATCATAGGATCTTAGAGCCACCTCATCCACAAATCTCTCAAATATTCCTATCCGTTGAGACTTATAAATACAAGCTCATGTCCATAGTTGAGGGGAAGAACTATAGAGGTATTGTTATGTTGTTGGATTGACCACTTATCCCAAGCCATTGGAGAGCATAGAGAGCAAAGTCAGAGCTAATGGGGATGAAGTGTTTGTTTTGTGGAGATGCTTGTCGACACTAAGGAAATTGNGATTTCCATCCCACATTACTGTTGTTTTGATTTCACATGTACATGTTGTTAGATTCCTTAGTCACTAACATGGATAAGTAGATGATTTTCTGGTAGCTTTAATGTGTTTGCATGTTTGATATGTTTGCAGGTACACAGGTTCACTATTGAAGCAGCATTCTAGGTGTCTATGACATCCAGGGAAGGTCTTCATCCTTTGTCATTCACTCATTTGTTCTGGATCTGAACCATTCAGACCAGAGGAACAGCTTTTGTCCACAGAAGGTGAAATATTCCTGGTTACATTATTGTAATTCGTCATCATAGAGTCATGAGGTAAATCCTCCATTGTAAGTCGTGTCAATAGTACCCCAATGAATATAATATAATATTGTTTTGAGTCTTCCTAGGTGAAGTCAGCCTAGTCAGTTTAGTGGGGCCGACTTGTTAGGGTGAAAGTCAAGTGACTTAAAGTGTATAAATAGAAGAGTTGTGTTCCTCATTATAACACAGACTCACTCACTTGTGTAGCACATAGGAGAGAGAGAGAGAGAGAGAGAGAGAGAGAGAGAGAGAAGGAGGAGAATACATGTATTGGGGTTATATCGTATACATCTTATACAAAGGAAGTTTTGTTGGGTTTTCTTTCCCTTAAGGGTTTCCCATGATAAATACCGTGTCTATCTCCTTATTGTGTTTCTTTTAGTGTTTTTGTCTATTCTACTATTGTGAATTTGGATTGAGCACTAAAAATATCTAGTCTAGCATATGAAATATTAAAATGGTATCATAGCTAGCCTTAATAGAAAAAACTTTCACAAGGTGAAACTCTCTCTCCTCCCTCTCGAGAAGAAATTAGGGTTTCTACAAAGTTTGGAATTTGAAAGATCTACTTGCATAGAAATTTGTGCCTCCCTAGAGCACATCTATTGAGCCCAGGATCAAGTTTTTTGGGTGGTTGTATCTTCAGGAAAGCCAAACCCTAGTTTGGCCCTAAACCAGAAGATTGCAGAAAACCAGAATCAAAAATTCTGTAGAAGCTGCAAACTCACAAGCATGTTTTGAAGGGTGAAGATTTTGGATCTCTAGAAACCAAGTGGACCAACCAACTCACCTCATTCAAGCACATCTCCTGGTGCAGTCAAATTTTCATTCTGAGAAATTTCAATTTTTAGTGACCTTTTGGATAGGATGGCCCCAAGCACTAAGCTTGAGGATAAACTGGAAGGAATAGAAAACTTCATAGCATTGAAGTATAGGATTGGTCTCATTCTAAAAGAGAATGGTCTTTAGAAGTACATCAAGGATTAAGTTGCAGAACCTAAAGAATATTAAGCTAAGGAGAAGCATGGACATGAACTAATCAAGGCAATGAGGATCATTATTGATTCTATCAAAGATCACTTGATCCCTCAAGTGTCATCTAAGAAGACACCAAAGCAAATGTATGATGCACTTTCCAGAATGTATGAGGGAATAAACATCAATAGAAAGATGAATTTTAGAGCTCAACTAAAGGGAGCCAATATGAGCAAAGTAGAATTAATTCAAGATTACTTCACAAGGGTCTCCTAGTTCAAGGAACAACTAAGTGCTATTGGCCCACACCCTTGATGAGGATTAACTAGTTATGACTGCTCTCAATGGTCTCACTAGACCTTGGGACTCATTCATACAGACTCTTTGTGCCAAAAAATAAAGTATGAAGTTTGATATTGTATGGGAAGATTGCATTCAAGAAGAAAATAGAGTAGCTATAGAGAAGCTCTACTTAGAGAAGATGATAAAGATCTAGCCATCCATACTAAAGGAAGAAAACAATCAAACTTCAAGAAAGGTATCCATAAACCTTCAAAGAATAAGTTTCAAAATAAAAATAAATATTACTCAAAGTATCAATGCTACAACTATCATAAGATAGGACATCTTGCCAGAGAGTGTCCATCACCGAAGAAGAAGAACAAAAAGAGACATCATGCTCATCTAGATGAAGATGAGGATGAGGAGTAAATACCTTGAAAGAGACTAACAAAAGAAGAATATGTAAAAGAATATGTACTATTCTCTGCACTCTCTGGGTCTGTAACACCTGGAGAAGATACATGGCTTATTGATAGTGGTGCTTCAAAGCACATGACAGGGAAGAAGCAAACTCTGTCAAGACTTGAAGAAAAGAAATTTCCTCACAAAGTATCAATGGGAAATGACTATCAATATCCCATCAAAGGTATTACTGAATCAAGCTACAAGATTAACTTTGGGACTTCCTTGAAGATGAAGGAAGTACTGTATGTACCAGGTTTGAAAAGAACTTACTTTCCATCTCATATCTAGATAAGAAAGGATATAGAGTTTCTTTTATAGATGGAGAAGTACTTATGTGGTCTAAAGGAAAGACAATTGAAGATGTTGTGGTCATTGGTGAAGAAGAAGGAGGATTGTACAAACTCAAAGTACATCCATAGATAGCCCTAGTCCATGATACTACTATCTCAAGTGAACTGTGGCATAGGAGGATTTCTCACATCAATTACAAAGCACTACCCTATGTGAGAAAGGTGGTAACAGGGTTACTAGATTTGAAGATTCATCATAAGGGAACTTGCAAAGGATGTGCAAGAGGAAAGAAAATCAAGAATCCCTTTTTCGAAAAGTGAAACAAAGACTGAAGGTACATTAGAATTAATTCATTCTGATGTATGTGGTCCTATGCTCCATATCGCTAAGTGGATATGAATATTATGTCACATTTATTGATGACTATTCATGAAAGACATGGATATATTTCTTGAAGTCCTAGAGTGAAGTGTTCAAGGAATTCAAAGCCTTGATAGAGAACCATTCAAAAAGAAGAATTAAGAAACTAAGATTAGATAATGGTGGAGAATATACTTCAAAGGAATTTGAAGCATTCTGTAAGGAGGAGGGAATCAAGAGGGAGCTAACCACTCCCTATAATCCTTAATGGAATGGTGTTGCAGAAAGAAAGAATAGAACCATTATGGAAGCCGTGAAAACAATGATTCATGACCAAGACCTCCCCATGCACCTATGGGCTGAAGCAACAATAACAGTTGTATATGTGCAGAATAGATTATCTCATAGTGCTCTATTGGATTCAAGACTCCTGAAGAAATGTATACAGGAAAGAAACCTAAAGTGAGCCATCTCAAGATATATGGTTGTCCGTTTTATGTGTATATTCCAAAATAGAAGAGAACCAAGTTGGATCCTTCTAGAAAGAAGGAAATATTTGTTGGATATTGTAAAGTATCCAAATCCTTCAGGATATACATTTTAGGACTCCATCATATAGATATTAGTATGGATGTAGCATTTTATTAAGAGAAAACTCTCAAGAAATCCAGAAGGTTTCGGCTTGTACAAGTACATGAAGAGGATGTACCTCCCATAATAGTAGAAGTTGAAACCTATCCTAAAATAGTATCATCTAAAGAACATGATATGCTATAACCTCAGGAACCCCCTACTATGGATATCTCTCAAAAGAGAAAACCTGCTTGGATAAGAGAAATTAGAAAAGAAGCAGAGAGATATGGAGCTTGAGAAGGCTCCACGAGAACAAGGAAAAAATCAAATCCATACTCCAGTTATGTAGCTTTGATGTGTGACCTTGTAGATCAAGAACCAACCAGCTATGAGCAAGCTAAACAGAAGAAAGAGTGGGTGGAATAAATGATGGAAGAGTACCAGTCAACAATGAAGAATGATGTTTGGGATATAGTACCCAAAACCAGAAAACAAGAGTGTGGTATCTTTGAAATGGATCTACAAGATAAAACATGTTGCTTATGGAAGTATTGAAAAGTATAAGGCAATATTTGTGGCTAGAGTATTCTCTCATAAAGAGGGAATAGATTATGAAGATACTTTTTTCTCCAGTAGCAAGGTACACTTCCATCAGAACCATCATGGCACTTGCTTCCATGATGAAGTGGAATCTACACCAGATGGCTGTAGAGACAACCTTCCTGAATGGTGTGATTGAGGAAGAGGTTTACATTGAACAACCACAAGGATTTGAAGTCAGAGATAGAGTGACTCATGTATGTAAGTTGAAAAGGCTATGTATGGACTAAAGAAAGCTCCTAGAGCTTGGTATGGTAGAATAGATAGATTCTTGACAAGCTTGGGATTTACCAAAAGTAAAAATGATCCTAACCTTTACATGAAGATTATGGATGATGAACTTGCCATACTATTATTGTATGTGGATAATCTATTTCTGATAATAAATGGGAAACCAATCACAAATTCCAAGAAGAAGCTAGCTGAATAATTCAACATGAAATATCTTGGATTGATGCATTATTTCCTCAGGCTGGAAGTGTGGCACATCCTAGAAGGAATCTGCCTGAATCAGGGAAAGTATGCAGTGGAAATCTGGAAAAGATTTGATATGTTGGTTTTTAAAGCCATGGACACCAACCTGAAGTTGTTATTTGATGAATTGTCAGAGTCAGTAAACATGACTCGGTACAAACATATTATTGGGTCATTGATGTATCTGATGAATATGAGGCTATATATATTCTTTGATGTGAACACCTTAAGTCACTACATAGTTAAACCTAGATGGGTTCACTTGATAGATGCAAATCATGTGATGAGGTACCTAAAAGGTATGATAGACTTGGGAATTTATTATGTTAGAGATCATGACTACAGATTATATAGATATACGAATTCAGAATGGGCAGGAAGTGTCATAGACAGAAAGAGCAGCTAAGGTGGATGTTATTGTCTAGGATCTGCCATGATCTCATGGTTTAGTAAGAAATAGTCCAGTTTTGCTCTCAGGACAGCTAAAGAAGAGTACATAGCATCTTGTGCTGCTAGTTGTGAAGTGATATGGCTTCAGAAACTGATATCATGACTATTTGACATGGAGTTGGACACCACAATGATTATTTGTGACAACCAGAGTTGCATAAAGATGAAAGAGAATCCGATATTCCATGATAAATCAAAGCACATAGAAATATAATACTTTTATATAAGGGATATGGTACAAAAGGGAGCTATAAAACTCCAGTATGTGAGTATCGATGAACAAGTTGTTAATGTGTTGAACAAGCCTCTATCTCTAGTAAATTTTGAATATTTCCGTGACAAGGTTGGTGTAGTCAGAAAATTCCTTCCTTGCAAGAAGGAATGATGAATATATGGACTCTCTTCAGAAAGGAGGAACAAGTCGAAGATATGGACTCTCCTTGGAAAGGAAGAAAAGGTCAAATATATGAACCCTCCTCGAACAAAGGGGGGAAGGTTGATGATATGGATCCTCCTAGAAATAGGGAGTGATGATAAGATGGTCATCGATGACAGATGATAGTGAAGGTCCAGCATGAAAGAGGCCAAGTTCTCCTAAATATGCTAACAAGGTCGAACATTCACTTGTGGACTATAGTATCCTCTCTTAAGGATGGTCTTGCAAGAAATAACACTATGTTCCTGAGAGTGGTCCTTTTAGATAAGGATGGCCCTACAGACATTACTCTCACATGGAGAGTACCCGCATTCATTTGTGGATATCGTAGAATAACACTCGCTTAGGAGTGGTCATAGATTTGAAGCTAAGAATTCTCTACGATGAGTCCTTATGGACGACAGGGCCGACATTTACATGTGGCTGAGATCTTCCTTGTAGACGTTACTCTCACATGGAGAGAATACCTACATTTATATGTAGATTCCATAGAATAAAAATCGCTTGGGAGTGGTCCAATTTTTTAGTGTTAACGATGTTGTATGATGAGTCCTCACAGACGTCGTAGTATAACACTCGCATAGACTGGTCCTAGATTTCACGCGGAGGATGTTCTACGATGAGCGCTTGCATCAAGGTGCGGTCGACATCTACAGTTGCAAACAATACTCTTATATGGAGAGTAGGCCTACATTTACAAGTAGATGTCGTACAGTATAACACTCGCTTGGAGTGGTCCGATCTCTAATAGGATGAGGATGGTCTACGTTGAGTCCTTATGGATGACAAGTCCTGCATTCACATTCAGACGAGATCTACACTCGGTTGTAGATGATTTAGCTGGTCGATACTATGAACCCTCCTCATTAAGGGGGAGTAGGATGATGGAGGATTGCAACATCCTTAGAACTATGTCCTAAAGTGATAGGGATTGATCATCCCACAAAGACATCTTGGGTACTGCAAGTAGTGTGGAAAAAAAAGGATCGAGAATATAGAAGTGTTGTTGTAAAGGATCAAGAAGATCAAAGTATTGTTGCAAAGGATCAAGAAGATCGAAGTGTTTCTGCAAAGGATCGAGAAGATTGAAGTGCTTCTCCAAAGGATCGAGAAGATTGAAGTGGTGCTATTGTATAGGACAATACACCCTCATAACCTAGGGTCTGGGGTTACCAACTTACTATTAGGCTTGTAGACAATTATCTTTTACAGAACATGGAATGAGAATAGGAAGAGATATTAGCTTACCCAGTTTATGACGGTTGATCCAAGATTGGTATTCTCTCCCTCCAATATTCTCCAAAGCTTCTAGGGATGCTTCTCTTCACCTGCAATTCTTCAAGAAACATCTGTTGGGGCCTGGAAATTCACAGGCGAAAATAGTAAAGGATTCTCCCCAATCAACGTTCCCAACTATCTCGTTGACTGTTTGGTGTAGGGAATCCGTTCGGTTTGCGGTCCGGCTACCATAGGTCAAAGTAACAAAACAAAGGGTTTTACCAGTTGCAACCCGGTCCACTGAGTTTTTGTATTTTTGACTTTGAAAATGAAATGCAAGTGCCTAACTGAATGCAAAGTGATCAGAATGCAAGGAGCTGTCACAATTCTAATGAGGTTTTTATTATAGGATTCAGCCAGGCCAACTCCTCTGGTTTTCTATTATAGTCTTCTTCAAAATTCTAATGAGGTTTTTATTAGAGGATTCAGACAGGCCATTCCCTTGCGGATAGTAATTAGCAGAATAATGCAATTTTATCCCTTTATCATGGGCAAACGCAGTCAATTTAATTGATGAAAAATATTTAGCATTATCAAATACTAATGAAACTGGAACTCCAAACCTGGTCATGATATGATCTTGTAGGAAGCTGATGACTTCGTCTTCATTTATCTTGCGCAGTGGGATAGCTTCGACCCAACAAGTGAAATAATCAGTCGCAGTAAGAATGTACTTGTGCTGCAGGGATGAATTTGGCTTTATTTCTCCAATAATGTCCAGCCCCCATTGCTCAAATGGTTCCGTGATCATCACAGGCTTTAGGGGCGCTGCTACTTTAGGTTGTCTTCCACCACATCTTTGGCAAATATCACACTTTCTGACATGTGCGTGTGCATCCTTGAAGAGTGTAGGCCAATAATAACCAGCTCTGAGGACCTTGTGGGCTGTAGTGTCCCCTGAATAATGTCCCCTAGCCGGACCATCGTGCAATTTAGAAATTACTTTCTTAGCATATTCTTTCTCCAAGCATCTCAGAAGGACTCCATCGTAGTTTTTTCTGAATAGTATTCCTTCAACAAGTTGATAAGAGGCTGATTTAAGACGCAACGCTCTTCTTTTCTTGGAATTCCAATGTTCTGGCAGCAGACCTGACTGTAAGTAATGTATAAGGTCTCTATACCAAGACTCTGGGGCTGTAAAAAAAGGGCATACGTCCATTACATGTAATTCGGCATCATCTTCCCCAGCTTGTTCTTCATTGTTCCCACTTTTAGTCATCAATTTCCATAACCCTTGACCTTTGACTATAGAGGCTGGTTTGAATTCAAGATCGTACTCTTGAAGAGTTGTTACCCAGTTTCCCCTCCTTTCTCCTAACTCTTTCTGTATGAGAAGGGATCTCACAGCTGGGTAGGGGACTATTACCTTGGTTCGGTTCTTTAATATATAAGGCCCGAATTGCTTCATTGCCTTAAACACTGCATAAGCTTGCTTATCAATGGCTGGGTAATTTAACTCAGCCCCTTGCAGACCAGTACTCATAAAGGCAATTGGGAATTCATCCCGCCCATCTTCCTTTTGCGTGAGTACAGCTGCCAACGAATCATCGGATGCAAATGTATACATAATAAAGTCTTTATCAAAGTCGGGGCTTTTCAAGGAGGGAGCGTGTGCAACAACAGTTTTAATTTTGCTAAAAGTGTCTTTCTCAATATCAGTCCACTTAAATTGTGCATTTTGTTTGACCATCTGCTGTAATGGTTTGACAATCTGAACGAAATCAGGCACAAACCTTCGTACAAAATTTATGGTTCCCATAAACGATTGCATTCCCTTTTTATTATGGGGCATGGGAATTTGTTCAATGGCCTTAATTCTTTCTGGGTCTATAGATATACCCTTCTTTGAAACTATGTGCCCCAGTAACTTGCCCTCAGTGACAGTGAACACGCACTTCTTAGGATTGAGGGAGATGCCATATTTTCGATAATGTTCGAAAATTTTCTTTAGGTGAAAAGCGTGCTCTCCTCTTTTCTTCGAGAATATTGTAATGTCATCAAGGTACACCATAGTGCTTCGTCCAATTAGTCCATGGAAAGCTATGCCCATAGCTCTCTGAAATGTCGCTCTAGCATTAATCAATCCAAATGGCATCCTTCTATAGGCAAAAGTTCCCCATTTTGTCCTGAACGTTGTTTTTAATCTGTCTTCTTTGGCTACCAACACTTGATTGTAGCCAGAGAAACCGTCTAATAATGAAAACAGTTCAAAACCTGAAACCATTTGTAGCAACTGATCCATGGGTGGAACAGGATAGTTATCTTTATCCGATGTGGGGTTTAAGTTCCTGAAATCCACACACAGTCTGATTTCTCCTGACTTCTTTCTGACCGGTACCAGATTTGATACCCACTCGGAGTGTCTGACTTTAAAAATGATTCTAGCATCCAACAATTTCTTTACCTCACTCTGAATCAGCGGTTCCAGTTTTGGATGCATTTTCCTCAAGGGATGCTGATATGGCTTGACTCCCACCTTGATGGGAACAACGTGCTTGATGATGCTGGTATCATATGTCTTTAACTCTTGGTATGTCCAGGCAAAGACATCTTTGTATTGTTTAAATAGACTGATGAACTTGTCCTTTTCTGTCGGCGAACAACATTTGCCGAGATTCATGAACTTATGTGCCATTTCAGTCCCCAAATTTATCAGCTGGAACTGTAGAGTTGAGCTATGAGTCTTCACGTTAGCGGGTCTCATAAACTTTTCATTCAAGTCAAACATCTTTTCCAATGTTCTGACCCCTTTAGGGATGAAATTATCAAATTTCATCTCGGCCTGGTGTTCTTCATCATCAATAATCACTCCTTTGAATACCTCGTCATTTGTTAAACATTCTATAATTTGGTGGTCATCATCAAACACACACAGGTTGGTAATCATATTAGGTATTGAAGGCTTGAAAATCAATTCAACAGTACATCGATTATTTGAGGGTACAAGCCTAGCGGCCGAAGTAGCTAATAAGTCAGCTGCTGTGTTTTTAATTCTTGGGATTGAAATAATGTTGGATGCATTAAAACATTTAAGAAGGTCCCATACATCATTCTGGTAAGCTTTTAAGTGAGGAGAAACACAGGGGATTTGATTCCGGATTTGTTTCACAATAATTTCAGAATCCCCGAAAACTTTTAAATTACTTACCTTCAAGTCAATCGCTTTCTTGAGTCCCTGCACCAGTGCTTCATACTCAGCTGTATTATTAGTACATTCAAACTCTAATCTACATGAAAGGAAATGTTTATTATTTTGTGGGTCAATTAGGACACAGGCGGCCCCTGACCCTTCTAATGTCTTAGAGCCATCGAAAAATAAAACCCAAAAATCATTAGCTACCGAAAATGAATCTACTCCTACTGCTAAGTCTACTATTTTACAGTCAATTTCGCCAGCCTGCGAGAATCAAAGGAGATCAGGCTAGGTATCAGATGGGTTGTCGGCTTCTTCTGCTTGATAATTCCCTGGTTCCAACTCAAGAAAATAATTTCCCAATACAGAATCCACAGGTATATTCTTCTCATCCAGTTGGGTAACATTGTACTTCATGTGGGGTTCTCTTAGAATCTTGATCTGGTTTGGACTCCCCTTGTATGGTAACCACAGGTGCGACCAATCTGAAGCGAAATATCCATTTAATTTGGCTGACCAATCTCTACTCAGGACCAGACCGTAAGCGTCTGGTATATCAGCCACTATGATGTTAATAACTTGGCATACTTTGTCATTGGATGCTAGATGGATTAGGACGTCTTTCATCTCACCAATTACCTTAACGTTTGTCCTATCCAACTGAACCACCCTCCATGTGGTTGGCTTTGGCTGCCCATTTATCTTCTTACATACTGATATGGGCATGACATTAATGGATGCCCTCGAATCTACCAGAAAATTGCGCACGTTATGATTAAAAATTTCAAACATTAGGAGGAAAGGTAGATGCTTAGCTTTAGACTCACCTCCAACGTTGGTTTCTCCAATTTCTTCTTTGTCCTGAGGTTGATTGTCAGTGGGCAACTTGTCATCTGATGCTTCGAGTGCTTTCAACAATCTCTCTTTTTGATGTGGCACTTTGCACATTTCGAATAGTGGGACATTCGCTTTTACCTTTTTCAAATCCTCCACAATGTCATAATTCATTGGCTGTCCAGTTGGATGTGGTTTGTCAGCATTTCCTTCACTTGGATTGACTATTGTATCATCCTGTATAGGACTTTGGCGGGTAATCATGAATTCTGGAATCTCATCAGCCAAGGATTTATTTTGAAACTTCTTCTTAACATTTCTCTGCAGCCTTCTGATCTTTGGAAGAATAAGACTGTCGTCCCTAACCGCTCCCTGGCTTCTTGTGGCCACATTGGTCTCCATAACACCCTAGTATCCCTGAGCGTTTCCTTCTTCAGCATCAAATAATGAGACTGAATTCCATAATGCCAAGGTCTCCTTTTCCTGATCTTCATTAGACGTAGAGGCAAAATTTTCTTTTCTTTCTTCATCTCCCTCTTCTGTTAACCTAGAATCCAGCAGTTGATTCATCACTAGCGTCATGGAGTTTATCCATTGTGGACAATTCTTTTCAAAGTGTGGCTATTGGTGGAAAGTGCAGAAATTATCCATGCCGACCTCTGTTAGATTCATGGATGCAGCATTGTGAGGAGGAGGATTAGAATGATCCTTATCTTCTCTTTTCTTATAATATGGCTTATAAAACCTTTGTGTCTCCTTTTCTTTTTCCATATCTATGATCTTGTTGGAAAGATTCTGCATCATCTTGGCCATATTTTCCAGATCTGGCGACTTTTCTTCCTTAGGCTTAGCAAACAATAAGGCTTTTCTCCCCGCGCCTTTCTCTCCTGATTGTTCTGGATAATCTTCAATACTTTCTCTTTCCGCTTCCACCACTTCTGCCTCTTCATAGGTCTCTGTCAGAGTAGGCTTGGCCCTACCTTTCGCAAACATGGCCAAATCCGGACCCAAAGCTGAAGTATAGTACTCAATCAGTACTTTGTCTGAAGGATTATCTGTTTCAGAGAAGTTCTTAAGATATGTTGCAAACCTTTGTGTGAAACTGTGCACTTTTTCCTTTTTTTCTTTCTTCAATGCACAGAGTCCTTTCATAAGGGCAGCATGAGTCTTTTGGGTCGCATACTTACTTCTAAAAATCCTCTCAAAGGTGTTCCAGTCTGGAATCGAGTTAGCAGGCAACCCAAAATACCATGAAGCTGTAGCGCCTTTAAGTGTATATGGGAAAATTCGACATACTACATCTTCATGCTCCCCAGCCCTTAAACCCTCTACTGCCAAGTAGAAACTCTGCATATGATCATCCACTAGGATCTTCTCATTGGGGTCAAATTTAGGCAGCAATTTTTCGAAGGATTGGGGTAAGTCATGTAATGGAGGTGTTAGATTTAGAGGTGATCTGGCTCTCCATGCAGGTGGTGGATTTGGTGGATTGGGGGGTTGGTTTGCATTTACGCCAGCCATGAGTCAGTGTGGAGAGTGAGGGGTGAACCAACAGGAGTTTGAGTAGGAGAACTGTAAGGGGTATCTGGGCCTTCTCGGTTCAAAGGTAATTCAACTTCCTGTAGAGCAGTCTCTACCAGTTCTTCTCAGTCTCCAACCAACACTAAATCTTCTGCTATAGGACGGTCCTTCTTCTTGTATTCTCTTCTAGGTAAGTCATGGATAATTGGCAACCCTCCAAGATTCTTTACATATGCCCGGGTGTGTCTTCTTAGTTCGTTAATTACTTCGTTATCAACAGCGTATAGATGTTCTCTGTTTTCTTCCGGGGTTGGATTATGGAACCCACTTCTTTCGGAACTGTTACCTGTGGAAAATTCTCGGGAAAACGGGTTTCCTCGGCCAGCCATGCACTGGCGGCCCTCCTTCTAGCACCAAAACTGTTGGGACCTGGAAATTCGTAGGCGACAATAGTAAAGTATTCTCCCCAATCAACGTTCCCAACTAGCCCGTTGACTATTTGGTGTAGGGAATCCGTCCGGTTTGCGGTCCGGCTACCGTAGGTCAAAGTAACAAAACAAAGGGTTTTACCGGTTGCAGCCCGGTCCATCGAGTTTTTGTATTTTTGACTTAGAAAATGAAATGTAAGTGCCTAACTGAATGCAAAGTGATCAGAATGCAAGGAGCTGTCACAATGTGATGCGCAGGTTCTTACCTCTCGTCTTAGACTCACACGTAGCCAAATCACATACAATAAGAAATAACTTAACTATCTAATCTATCCCTAGGGATCAAGTTTATCATTCATTAGTGAGTAATACCTTTTGTACATGCATTAAGAACAGTTACAAACAGCTGATACTTCATTCAAAACACATGAACAATTATAGATATTTAAACAACCAGATAGCCGATTATTTTACGAACAACATTTATTACTCACAGTGGAAAAAATCCCAAAGATACTGAAGAACAGTTAACAAGAACACAGGTTCAGGAAATTAAATACTCTCACAGTAAATGAAACATAGTTGAAAATGAAATAGTTCCTCTTCAACATTATTCATTGAGTCGCATTGATACATTCCACATTTTACTCTCTCCAGCAGGCAAAATTGTAGTTTGCTTTGCAAAACGAAGTAGTTCCTCTTACAAGTAAACATTTACAAAATTTTCCCAGGGAAAAAGCCCTTTCTCATTCCTACTTCCCCATATTTAAACTACACCCCCCATCGTTTGGGATTCCCCAACGTGAGACTTTCCCCTTCCCCAACGCTTTGTATCCTTCAGTTCTATCTTTTCTTGCATACTCATGATTGGTTAAGTAACTGCTGTATCCTTCGGACTCGCGCTTTCGTTATCTTCGAAGTGGTTTTGGTCATACCACCATCAATAGTCCGCTTCCCTTCTTGCTATGGAAGTTTCATCATTTTCCAGGATTTCACCTACAATCAACAACGAGAACCATTCATTGGACAACATAACTACCAAAAAATAATGCGAACTGAAAATAACACTCCACAGGAAATGACTAGGTTCTTCTCTGTAATTGACAAGAGGCTGGATTAAGCCTTTTGGGTGGGAAGATTATAAATCGGCAGTAGGCAAGGTTTGGGCATTGGACGCTAAAACACTCTCTCGGCCGCAACGGCAGATGGGAAAAGACTTCAGGCACGCGACGGAAAGGGCGGGAAAATTTTAAGTCGGAATTCGGAAGGCTTTGGAGTCGGAAGCGAAATGGATTCCCTGGCCGCAACGGCGGATGAAGAAAAGATATAGCTACGTGATGGATATCGGGGAGCGGATCGTTTCACACTTCGGAAGCTAAAACGCTCTGAGAGCCACAACGACGGATGAGACAAAGATTACATCCCCCGATTCAACATAAAAGATGCCCGAAAAGTCTAAGTAATGGAAAACTCAAAACATCGGCGGTCCAACTGATTCACCTCAGAGACAATGGGCAACCGATCAGACGGGTTTCTGGCTAGCAGGCCACATAACAAAATCTAAAAACATGCATCCTCCGGAAATAAGCCATAAAATAATCATTAGAATCAAACAAAGCTAAATCAAGACCAAATCTTCATGGATCAAATGAAATCAGAGCATCTTTAAATGGAAAGGAGGGGCCCCGAATTTTAAGAGATTTGGGGAGAAAAGTTGCAGCAGCAACAACATCTCATACATATATACATCAGAGGTTAGATGAAAAACATATTAATAATATAATTGAACATATTCATTAAACCAATATACATGATATAAGAACAATACAAGATTGGGAGAAGAATTCTCTTTATTAACAAACAGTGAATAGGTAAGAATATAACCCGGCTTCTGACACAAGGACTCCTCTGCAACTGAGGACTCTTAGTTATACTGCTCCAATACTATGAAGGTATACCACTAGTATAACTTTTCTCTTCCATAATTGATTGATTAGCCCCATCCGAAGGCCTCTATTTATACTTTTGGAAATAGAGTGGTTTCAAAGGTTAGGATGGTTGAGATAGTTGAGATAGTTATGGATTAGGGCCCAACTAATCCCATCTAATCACGATTTATATTTTTAATGTCAAATTAATGTACACACGAGTATTGATATAGGAAAGGAGCGTATGACAGGAGGGTTTCTCAAAGGAAACTTGTGTATGCAAGGTACACATAGGTTGCAATGCACATAGTTGTGTATGACACACAAGTTGCAATGCACATAGTCACGTGTGCAAACCAAAACTCAGAATAAAAATATATAAGGATGGTCTGAAGATAATGCATCAAAGGTCATGCACATCTATAGTGTTTTGGCCACTTCAATCCTAATTTTCCTTTTGTGTACCGACATGATGAATGTCGAAACTTAGACGGAGCAGTGCCATTTTGGTTGATAACAGATGCCCCCTAATGTGTGAGTTCAGAGGGAAGCGATGGTTGAAATACATTACAATCTTTATCTTGGAGAAATTAGAAGTCCAAGGCAGCAGAGGAAGTACCTTAAACAAATACATATCAATGTCATATACAAAATCATATTTGAGGATGCCATGTTCAATATACTAGAACATTAGCTCCTTTACAATATTTGATTACATCATATGATATGGGTTCAAGACCACATATATTACAAAGGTGGATTGAAGACACAATATACAATGATGAGTCTTCAAAATATAGAAGCTATGTAGGTGAACATAGCACAATCTTATGTAACTTGGGTTATAGATGTGAACCTAAGGTCTTCGTCAAAATCCAAAGGAACCAGTACAATCCAAGCCATGTGAATAGATGTGTTGAAGTTGAACATGGAAAGGATTCCACAGATTGTCAATCAATAGGTGAAACTGACAACTAAATAAAAGAAGTTCACCAATGATGATAGTGAATCCTAAGGTACCATCGTCAAAACTCTAGGTCTTCGTCTTCAGGAAGTGCTGATGAGAAACCATGTTGTGATGAGGAAGGAAATAGATCCTCCAACGGATCACAAGAGTGACTAGGAACTAGATAAAATAAGGTAGACACAAGTAATACTTAGATAGGATAATGATGGAATCAGGATAATAATCAGATGGAGGGATAGATCCTTGAATAGTGAGCACGACATAGAGATGACCCAAGGCAGCTTTTAACTTTGCAGATAGGACAACTAGACTTATATGTCATGTAGGAGACATGATCAGATTCCCCATGTATAAAGGACAAGTGGAGGATTAAGAAACTCAAAGTGGTAGCTAAGTTGAAAGTGTACACTGAGACACGAGTATCAAAAATTTTAGAGAGTACTATTTTCAAGGAGGACATGCTGCCATCGTCTATAACCTAAAAAGAATACTTCTTCCTTGTCTTTCCTATTAAATTTTAACAAGTCCAGGAAAGTCAACTCAGGTCTCTCTTCATTTTTGACAAGCTTGAAGAGGGGAGAGAATAATGCTTGATAATGTCACTGATTCATGGATTTTATGAGCCCGAACTAGTACATTCTCGTTGGTGTTTTCATGTTTAGAGAGTCTGAAAAATACGAAGAAGACTCTAGGGGGGTCCCTTTTTATCTAATTTAGTCTCGTGAGGCCGAAAAAGTATAAAACATACCACAAAAGAACTATCTTAGCTTCTGAAGAAGTAAGGTGCACCTTTTTCATACTTGTTGGGCACTCTATATGCAAGTTAATTAAAGCCAACATATAGAATGTTAAATATAAATTGTCAACCCGGGAAAGTCTTATTTTTGTAAAGATAATTTACTCTATCTTTTCTTAAACACTAAGTAGCTGATGCCATGAATAAACTATCCTACATGTCTGTTTAGCCTAACTCTTCCCGTGATTAACCTAATCTAAATTACTTTCCTAAGAATGCAGAATTGTAATTACCTTCCTACAACTTTGATCTACAAATGAAAGATTCAGGAACTAAACATCTAGACTTACTTTTTAAAAAATTTAAATCCTAATTTACCAAGCCATATGGAAATCCATCATAACTATCTTAATTCAATATTAATCTAAGGATCAAAAATGCAAAAATTGAACTTCGACAATTATAACTGTAAATGGACTAAATTAGCAAAACTCAAGAAAGACAGCAATTGGAAGAAACTAGGGATGAGCTTGGTTGTTACAGCTATCACACAATTGCATAAGGGAAATTAACCTACACAGTCGACTATCACACCACTCTGTTGTAGCTTACAGGAAATGCAATTATTGATTATTCAAGGAAACACACAATGAATCATTACTATTGCAGCTATTATAAAAGAATGCATCTCTTGTAACATCCACACCACGCAACAAAAAATATAAACACCTAATTAACTCAGCAATATTTGTGAGAAGGCGGGCTCAGACTTCGAACAGAGATGCCGGAGACTAACACAAGTTAAAATGCAGAAATCTGAAGAATCCTACTCCTTGTATTAGATGATGGAATGAAAGTACATTCTATGTTATAGCTTATACAATATGATGAAATGTTTTCCAACCCTTAGCTCTGAATAGTTCCTAATATTTATACATAAATATTCATAATTTCCACCCTCTAATATCGGGAAGCCATGAAGATCTATGATCTTCAAGCTGCCCTATTACAATGTGATGTTACAGCTATGGGCAAAACAGAAGCAGGGAATATAGGAAGTCTATTGCACAAGCAAATGATGAAGTAACATAACCCATTTAAGAGATATGCTGTCAGTTGCAACTATCCTTGAATAACGGCGCGCTGCTGAGGCTGAGTCTGTTGCATCCTTTCCTGTTGCAACTTGCGTAGATTGAGGATCCTTGACTATGTTTCACATGTAAAGTTGGAGTCTGTGGGTACAGCTGGTAATGGATGTTCATCTCTTCTAGAAACCACTTGGCCTAATACACTTGTATCCTTCACATCTTGAACTATCTTCATAAAATCTCAATTTGTTAGCATAATTCAAGAGGCAAAGCCCTGTTTATAACAATCATAAGTATTAATAAGATAAAACAATAAGTAATCATACCTATACGGAATCAAGGTTAAAATTAAGGAAGAAAATCTATTTGGTGCATAAAATAGAGTAAGATAAGGAAAAAAGGGTATGGTTAGTGTGGTAAAAAAGGGGTCATTTCTGGGCCCAACATCTCCCCCCAATTCTCCTATTGCATGTCCCTATGCAACAACCTCTATTAGTATGAATCTGAATCTGGCCTTGTACTTTGTTCATGTAGAGAGGAAACGTTATAAGGGATTTCAGGTGATCCTTGTGCCTCTAGAAATCCATTATAGGCAACCCAATATCTCCAACACTACTTCTCTTTTGTCTTTGTAAAAAAGAAGTCTTGCCCGTATGGTTTTTCTGGCCACCAGATAAGAGGAAATTTGAAATTGAGTCCTAGCCAATTGGCTCCACACTTCCTTATACAGTCCACATACCCCTTGACCCTCGGAAGAGCATGTTTAAAGTTCCTAAAATAGTAAGGGTCCCTATTCTGCAAGGATAAAGGGGCGGCCTTCAATCTATGCTTACTGCCTTCCAAAGTCGATTGTTGTTGCATGGTAATTTGGCTGACACACTTAGAGATGACCCTTCCTTTAAGTTCAACTATATGTTGGTATTGATGGAATATGTAAGCATTTGTTGCTGTAGAGAAAGGAGAAGGCGAGGAGATTGAGGTTCACTTCGAACCCAAAGATTAGTGTTAGCCTCATTATGAGAATAGGTATGGAAATATCTCTTCCACTGCACATGATTGTTGACAAAGGACGAAAAATACCTTAGCTAAACATCTCCTAGGTAAGGGGAAGGGTTCAAATGGTGGTCCAAGGGACAGGCTATTTCATGTAAGCAAAGTTCACAGAGCAGGTTCTGCTCAACGAAATTAATTTCCATAAAATTTTCCAGAAAATGGGCTGAGGTTGCCATTTCATAAGGTCTCTTCTCCTTTACTGCTTTCAATTTAAACCAAATAAATTGTTCAAACAAAAACACAGGGTAAGAAGGAGATGGTGCTCTGGTGCTTAGCAATTCTTGGGAAAGAGTATATAGTTGGTCCTTCTCCACCTGCATAGATTTTAAATTTTTTAGTTCCTTCAATTATTTCTGTATTTCTTCCCATCGTAATTTCTGGAACATCAATTCTTCTACCCATTTTTCCCTAAATTATTTGATAGTCTTCTCATGATCAGCGAGGGGAATCATTCCTTATTGATACTTTTCCACCTGCCTCTTCCATTTCTTCACTTCTTTTTTTAACAGTGAGAGCTCTTTAATCAGCCCCTGGATTCTTTCATCTCCTGCATTTTCCTCTCTTCTCATGATTAGCGAGGGGAATCATTTCTTCTTGATACTTGTCCACCTGCCTCTTCCATTTCTTCACTTCTATTTTTAACAGTGAGAACTATTTAATCAGCCCCTAGATTCTTTCATCTCCCGCATTTTCCTCATCATCAGAGTCTATATTGACAAATTTCTAGGAGAATTTAGTGCATACCTTGCCATCTGATGTCTCAGATTGAACATTCTGCACTGGGGGTGTAACAACTTCCTCTTCTAACAAGGTTTCAACAGTCTTTGCCTGCACAGGTACTTTTGCAATCACTCTTGGGGATGTTGGATCTTGTGTAACAACATCTTCTTTTTGAAGCTCCCCTTCAACAACTTCAGCCTGTATAGGTACTTCTGCCATTGATTCTGAGGGTGTTGGTTCTTGTGTGACAAAATCCTTTTCCTACAAATCTCCTTCAACAACTTCAGCATTCAATTGTGAAGACATTGGTTCTTGTGTAATAACTTCTTCCTGAATTTCAATTTCCACATCTACCTAAGTCCCAACTGCAACTACTTGGATTTTAGCCATGGCTTTGACATGGAGATGCAAGAATGTTGGTTCTTGTGTGTCAGCATCCTGTCCTCCCATTTCTTCATGCTACTTGAATTGTTCTTGAGTCACTTCCATATCTTCTGAAAGATGAAAAGGTTCCCCAAGTATCTCAGTATCCCCTAATGATTATGTTTGCATCTGTTCATCTTCTCCCAGCTCCACATCAAGGATTATGTCCACCTCAGGATCAATTGTTCTTGGTTGAAATGGAGTTTCAGTAAGGATTTATGAGGATGTTGGTTATTGTGTAGCAACATCCTGATTGACTTCAATATCTTCCTGTTGCTGGGACTCCTCCATTAGCTTTGTATCTTGATATGGTTATGGGGTCATAGTAAAAAATTCTAAGTTCGGGTCAGGAATTACCTCAATCTCTGGTTTACCTGCTTCTTCTTGAATGGCAGTTTTGACAAAAAAATCTGAAGGTGTTGGTTCTTGTGTGACAACACATTGCTTGGCTTCAATATTCCCTTTATTAGGCTAATCCATCAATTCTAATGGTTGAGACTGTGATTGCTCAAATTCTTCCAACTCTATATCAGGGATCAGTCCTACCTCTAGTTCATCTTCTTTCCTTACTTTTGGATCAAGTGCTTCTTGTTCTTCTTCAGTTGTAGCAGCAGGATTTTGGGTCCCAAATGCATGCACTATGACTATGTAACCTGATTGATTAAGAATTTCCCCACATGCAAGGTAGACTAATTTATCCTCTTCTTCATCCTCCTTAGCAGTAGATGATCCTTCTAACTGGTCTGCAACTTCTACCAGCGTGTGCAGCCTTCTCTCTACCTGTTTCTTACATACCTCCCTCCAATTATCCAATTCCTTCCGAAGAAATTGCATGTCTTCCTTCAGTATCCCATTTTCATGCAAAAGCCCCGGAATTTGAGGTTCTTCTGCAATAGGCTCCTATGGGGCATTGTTTGTCCTAGGTCTCAAAATGGGAAATTTGATGTTTGCTTCAATATTTGCCCATTTTTCCCGTGCTTCCTTTGCTGCTGTGATTGATCTGGTTCTCCTTCTCCTCACTGGTCGAGATGTTTGTATTTCATCTTTTGACCTTCTTCTCTTCCTTCCCAGTACAAGGGATTCCAACCCTACAGTTGATGTCGAAGGAATATTTCCTATTTCAGCATCCTTTGTTTCCTCTGTTGTCTTTGTTTCTTCTTCAATTAAAGTTCCCCTCCACTCAGGAGAGGATTCGATGGCGATGACCTCTGCGTTCTCTTCTATCATCACATCTCCCACATCCTCAGCTTCAACTATCGCAACATCCAATGCTCCTCCAGCTTCAACTGTCGCAACATCCAATGCTGCTCCAGCTTTAGCTTTAGCTGCTGGAGCTCCCAAATTCTCTATCTCTCCTACAGGATTTGTTGTTGTTGCATCCTCACCTGATTCTTCTTCTTGGTCATCAGTTTCTGTTTCATCCTCATTTTCCTGATCATCTGATTCTGCCTCATCTTCACCCCCAACTGAATTGGAGGGACTCTAGTCCTCCTGCTCTTCTTCCAATTAAACATCCAACATAGTTGTAGGTTCCCTTACTTCCTCTCTAATTGGAACCCTAGGAAAAAGTACAGGTCCATGGGCTATGTGAGGTTGGCCAATAAATTGTTCCCATGTTTGATTTCTCTGAGATAAGGCCATTAAGATTAATATTTTAATGAGGCCATGGTGGGTAAGGGAATAATATGGATGCTTAGCTGATCTAACAAATCCCGCCATATGATGTAGGTCTTTGAATAGGAAAAATGGCACATTAAGGATATTTTTGTGGCGTAAATGAGACATCAATGGAAACTCTGAATAATAGACAGTCTTGTACCTACCTTCGTAGGTGATATAATTTTTTAGGAAGACGGGCACTTGGTCCCACGGGTTAGCCAGTGAATGTAATTCTATTCCCTGCCCTGATGGACGCAGTTGTTCTCTTGCCACCAAAAAGTCCCGTACTGCGGTGGCATTGGGAGTTCTTCTCCCAAACCAAGCTCTTCCTAACTGCGGGAGGCCTATAACCTCTGCCAAAATTTCCTCAGGAACTTCTATCCACAAACCCCTAGTATCTGAGTGGGTTTCTGTAAGATTTAAAGCAAACCGCAAAGTAGTTTCGCGATGAAAACCGTTGAGACGTTGGAAAAACTCGGTCCAGCCCGCGGTCTCGAAGATAGCAAAAACTACAGCATTCTTTTGCAATTCTTGCATGTTTGGAGGTTCATGTTGGGCTGGAATACCCATGTTATGATTATTTATAAATACCATTATTAGCTTAGCAAATTACAGGCCCCGACAATGGAGGTTTCAGCGCAAAACATGCACGAACAACTGAGGTTGGAGTTGGGCAAATTTTGGAATTCAAGACAGTCGTAAGCATAGAATCATTGATAAGATTTTTCCCCAAATTAGGAAAGGGTGGTAGTCGTGAAATAAGCTTGAGTGGCCAGTAGATCGTGGGAATGGGCAGTTAACGAAGTATGGGTGTAACGAAAGATATAAAAAAGGTAGGTATGATTAATTCTGTCAAATCTACTTAATGATTAATCATGTAAATAACTAGAATTGTACCTTAATAATTATGAGATGAACCGTGACTTCTCAAAATAATACAGTTTTTTAATGCGGCCTTCAAATTTAAACATTATTGTGCATGTGCCACCATGATCCTTCTCTCCACGAAACAAAAATTGTCTCCTCGACCTTGAAGGAATCATAATTAAAGCAGTGAGGTGGATCAGAATCAGGAAAATCATGGGGTATAGAAATTATAGACAAACTTGGAGGAGTTGCAACCCGAATGTGGAAAAATATGAAGGAATTGCAGCCACAAGCCATAGCAAAAATCAGCCAAATTAGCGGAGTCGCAACCGCTCAAAAGAATAAAAATGGGAAAAATTTTAACGGAGTCGCATCTATGGTAAATGGGAAAATGGTTGATATTTTACAGATTTGTAGCTGTAGGAAACAAAAAAAGGCAATATCTGACGGTGTTGCAGCTGTGACGGAACAAAAAAGTAGGCAAGGTTTTATGGTGTTGCAGCTACGATGGAACAGAAAAGTAGGAAAGGTTTTACGATGTTGCAGTTGCGGAATGGGAAAAATAGGCAAGGTTTTATAGTGTTGCAGCTGTGAAACGGGAAAAATAGGCAAGGTTTTACGGTGTTGCAGTTGCGACAGGGATAAAAAAACTTGGCAAATTTTACAAAGTTGCAGCTGCACCGAACTATTCATCATTCAAATTTTTCTTCTGTAAGGAGCTCTTTCAGAAAATAGAAAATTACAATAGGTGTTCATGGTCATCAGGCCCGGTCATGACCATCACTCCTTAAGTAAATTCCTACACAGATTCTAAAAAAAACAATCCAGTGTAAAGGAAAATGAAAAAAAGGAAATAAGCCTCAATTTATTTATGTACAAAAATTTTATGTGGAAATTGTAGAGACTTTCTAAAGATTGATATGGGTAGAGAAATATTCCTGCCCTTGTTCCAACTGGTATCCTAGATCAGTTGCAATCTGTGAAACAAATGCATCCCTTGAAATTGGCTTATGATACAATCGCAGCCTATGACCATTAGCGAATAGTGGTGCATAATTCTCATCAATGGTGAACAGGCGGACTATACCATTGTCGAATACTTTGTCTATTAGATATGGACCCAACCATCTTATGCGTAGCTTACCTTTAAAGTCCATTTTGAATCTTGAATCATATAATAGCGCCCAGTCTCCCTCACAGATTAAAACTCGCTTCTTGATGAACCGATCATGGCAAGTGGATCTCTCTTTCTAATTTAATGTTGTCTGATCCACAACAGCTATACCTTTTTCCTCAAGTTCATTCAATCTATTCCTCTGAGCTTCAGTTACATCTAAGTTTACCTCCATGATTGTCTTCAAGGTTTTGATTTCAAATTAAATGGGAAAGACAACGCTCTTACCACACACCAAGTCATAAGGAGAGAAAACTTTAGTATTGCACCACGTAGTGCGATATGCCCACAGTGCTTCTGGAATTCTATCAGCCCAATCTATGTGATGGCTCCTGACTGTTTTGGTGAGGATAGCTTCAATAACTTTATTGGTACTTTCCACCTGGCCATTGGCCTGAGGATGGTATGGTGAAGTTATCCTGTGCTGAATATGGTACTTCTATAGAAAAGCTTCAAATTTATGTGACACAAACTATGGTCCTCCATCTATGATTACTTCCTTGGGTATTCCAAAACGAATGAATATTTCTCCATACAAAAAATCTATTACAGCCTGGTCATTAGCCTTCGCCAAAACCACAACTTCTACCCATTTTGTCATGTATTCGGTGTAAACTAAAATGTAATCTTTCTGTTTTGAATGAGGATTAATAGGCCCAATGAAATCTAAGGCCCATCTTTCAAAACGTTCCACCACCAGCTGTGGTAGAATATGCATTTCATCCAATCTGTTAGTTGTCCCATTCTCTGACACCTATCACAAGACTGGACATACTTCTTAGCATCCCTAAAAACTGTTGGCCAATAGTAACCCATTCTCAATACCTTATGACCTGTTATCCTGTCTGCAAAATTTCCTCCACATGGCTCATTGTGATAGGCCTTCAAAATATGGAAGAATTCATCCTCCCTTACACATCTCCTGATCTCAAGATCAGGGCCTATGTAGAAAAGATTACCATCTATCCAGCAATATTTGGCACTTTGTTGAATAATATTCCTTTTCTCTCTTTTTGACAAGTGTGCCGAAAGCTTACCTACATACAAGTAGCTAGCAACATCTACATACCAAGGGGAATGAGCAGAAACTACAAACAAGTGTTCATTTGGGAAAGAATATTCAACTAGTAAGTTGTCACCAGTGTTAGTAAAACAGGATAAATAATCAGCAACATCATTTTCTTTCCCAGGCCGTTCAACAATGGTAATATCGAACTCCTATAACAGTAACATCCATCTAGTGATCCTAGAATTTGTAACTGGCTTGTTCATTACATACTTGATGGCTGAGTGGTCAGTGTGTACAAAGGTGGGATATCCAGCGATGTAGTGTCTAAATTTGTTAATGGAGTAAATAATGGCTAAAAATTCCTTCTCTGTAACAATATAATTAATTTCACTAGGGGCCAAGTTTTTACTAATGTAATAGATTGCGTATGGTTCTTGACCATCCTGCTGACCTAACATTGCTCCAATGGCAGTGTGAGAGGAATCTAAAGAAATGTGGAAGGGCAAAGCCCAATTGGGCCCCCTTAAGATAGGAGTTGTGGACAACCTCTTCTTAAGTTCATTAAACACCATCTGGAATGCATTACTCCAAATGAATTGTACATCCTTCATCAATAGGGTAAACAAAGGAGAAGCAAGTTTGGAGAAATTCCCTATAAATATTCTATAATAACCAACATGCCCTTAAAAACTATGTACCTCTTTCTATGTTCCAGAAGTGGATATGTTTTCAATTACCCTAATTTTGGATGGATCTACCTGGATACCATCAGTAGAGATAAAGTATAATAGCACCACACCCTCTCTCATCATCATATGGTACTTTTTAGTGCTCAAATATAGCTAGGTTTTCTCACAGTGTGTTAAAACCTTCTCCAAGTTTTTAGGTGCCTCTTCAAATTCATTGCCATAAGGGGTAAAATTGTCCATGAAAATATCCATACTATCATTAACCATTTGTGAAAAGATGCCTATCAGTGCTCTCTGAAGGGTGGTTGGTGCATTGCATAGGCCAAAGGGGAGTACCCTATATGAAAAGGTACCCTAGGGACAGGTGAAGGTGGTTTTGTCTTGGTCTTCATAAGAAATTTGGATTTGATTGTACCCATTAAACCCATCCAGGAAGGAGAAGATCTTCTTCCCAGACAGGGTATCTAGTACCTGGTCGATGAAAGGCAGAGGAAAGTGGTGTTTCTGTGTTGCCTTGTTCAGCTCTTTGTAATCCATGTAGACTCTCCATTTACCATTATTCTTGGGTACTATCATGAGTGAAGAAACCCACTCACTATCTAAGATTGGGTATATAAACCCTGCTTCCAAGAGTTTTTTAATTTCCTCCTTCACTATGTCCCTAAGATTGGGGTTCATCCTTCATTGTGGTTGGCACATAGGTTGAGAGTCACTCTTGATATAAATGTGGTGGGTGCACAAATTAGAAGGGATACCATTCATGTCTGTGTACTCCCAGGCGAATGCCCCCTTATGCTTTTTCAAGAGAGTTATTAGGCATTCATGTTCATTAAGAGTAAGATTGGGATTGATATTAAGTTTTTTTCTGGGTTCTATCTTGATTGGAACACTTTTCGAATTCTTCAGCACTGGAATTATGTGGCTATCACTAACTAATTTCTCCTCTATGATATTTTCTTGCTCTGTTTCACCTAGAGTAATGTTTAGGGTCTAATAAAAAAATTTATTGGTAGTGGTGGGTTCACTAATGAAACTATTAATGGCATCATCTTCTGTTTTATCTTTAAAGGTCAAGGCTCTCCCTATTGTTAACAATGGTTGAATGACCTCCTCCTCCTCCTCTAGTTCTACCCATAATAGAGTTTCAGCTTCTAAAATAGGCCGAGCTGGAGGATACAAGGTCAGGTTTTTCGTTTCGATCCCATATGAGATGGTAATAGATCCTGACTGGCATCTGATACAAGCGTCAGCTGTGGCCAACCAGGGTCTTCCCAGAATCAACGAGTGCCCCCCAAGCTGTGACTTGGGTTATAAAACAAAGAAGTCAACTGGTTATTTCCACGAATCAACTGAGACAATGAGGTCATCCAAGATTCCCTCAGGTTTGATGGTGGACCTATTTGCAAGTTCTAAAATGGAAGGGGTTGGCCTGAGATTGGTGAGCCCAAGTTTTCGTACAGTTTCTATAGTCATGATGTTAATAGTTGCACCTAAATCTACTAGTACATTTGGTATCTGTGTGTTCCCAATTTGCACAGTGACAGTGGGGTTTCCAAGATCGTCGTATTTGGCCAGGAGGTTCTTTCCCATTATTAATTCAGATAATTTCCCTATGACATGGACAGTGGGAGGATCCCTAGGTTTTCTACCTAGTTTTCTTGTACACGGATCCCGAATGGTTCATATGCACATCATGAAGGGCTTGCAGCAATGGAATTTTGACATATAAGTTTTTTAACTCTCCCAAGAGGTTAAATTGAGGTTGCTCCACTTCCTTTTGTACTGTCAGTCTTTCAGGATACGACGGTTCTCTAATCAGTTGTGTAGGATGTGTGTCAATAGATGTTTCTCCTTGTCTTTCAAATGGTGTCTCGGTAGGAATTTCAGCGTCCTCAATAATGGGGATTGCTGCATTGGATGAGTACTGATGATTCATCCTTTCTTTAGATGCAGAGGATGGAACATCCTCAATGACTAAAGGCTCCACTACTCTCCCTAATCGTAAGAGGATGTCATTACAGTGATTTGGAGTAATGGAGTAAGCAGGAATGTTGGCAGTCTCAAACTAGTGGAATGCTTTATTATGTTGGTTGAAGTTAGGTTGAGTAGGCAGATGAGGTCGTATAGGCGTATTGCTGCAGCATTGTTCTGGAGTTGCAGCTAAGGTTGCTGGTACTGCTGATATGGCTGAGGGTATTGTTGAGGAGGGTGTGGTTGATGAGGAAAATTTTGGTGTGGAAATTGTTGAGGAGATTATCTATGGGAAAACAGATTTCCTGGATGGAAGTTCCTCCATCGAGGAGACCAATAATTTTGTTGGTTTGGTGGTTGTGTCCAAGAGTTCCAGGAGTTGAAATTTTGCATAAGAGGTTGAGAAGGATGCCATTGATGGTTGGAATAAGATGAAGGGAATTGTGTATTCATGTGATGAATATTATTTGAATTATTCATGTTATTCGAAAATGGAAATGAGTCTGGAGTCATACCTTGGTTTCGAGGTTGTCAAGGATTTTTCTAGACAATGAAGTAGGTTGGTTCCATGTCTAGATTTTATTCCTGTAGAAATACCTTCACTTGAGGTAGTGAGGGGCACTCCTTTGTATCATGTTTCAGTTCATAGACCTGACACACTTCTACTTTGTCGAGTTGGAACACCTTCAGGGGATGTTTCTTCCTACATTTAGGGTAGAATACATCGAGTGTTAGATATTCTACTTCTTGTTTCTGCTTTTACCTTAGGACATCTATTTCTGAGGAGATGGAGCTCATTATTTCTATCTTGAAGTTCTCGATAAGGTTGCCTATTTCTGCTCGGGTATCTCCTCCATTGGATGACTTCTATGTTCTATTGAATACGTCTCGTTCTAGTTTATCTTGTTTGTTGTTCCTAGAATATCCTTTGGAATACCTTTTGCATAATTCAACAATCTTTTCAAAGGATTCCTTTGAGATATCACCCTTTCCTAGTAGGTTCAACATATCTAGGCAATCTTCCCTAATCCCACGAAGTAGGATTATCTTGAGCACATCTAACCCCATATTAGTATATCCAGCTCTCTGCACATTGTATAAAAGCCTCTCAACAAAATATTCCAAGATTTCTTCGTCCCTTTGTACCATTTTGAATAGTTCTTTTCTTTTTTCTCTATTGTCACAATACTCCTAGTATTTCTCTAGGAACACCTGTTTCATTCGGTCCCAAGTGGTGACAGCTCCTCCACCCAGGCTCATGAACCAACGTAGTGCATTATCCTTCAAAGTAGCAGGGAAAAGCTTTAAATTTTGTTCGTTGAAAATGTAGTCATAGCTGCGACAGAGGATGTCAAACTCAAAGAGGAATTCATCTAGATCCTCTGTGGCTTTTCCATGAAAACAGGGTAATACTGATGGTGATATATTTTTCATGGGGGCTAGTACTTATGGCTATTGAAAGGGGAACTGGAGCGTGCCGACTATTCCCTCATGCAGGGGATCATCATAGTGGTGATGATTCCCCCCCATCACCTCTTCAGGATCTTCTAGATCACGTCTATTATTCATATTTTCTTCTTCTCTCTCCTGCCTTGGTTCCTTCTAATTTTCCTTCTTCTTATGAAACCGTGTCCACTCCTCCTTTGTCACCTCCTTCCTGTTAATGTGATAAATCACGTCTCGATTAGCTACTCCCACAGCACTAACTCTGTCTTCCTCAACAGGGACACATGAGGGTGTCATAGCTTCTCCTGTGTTCTCCACTGTGGTAACTGATGCTTCCACCCTGTGAGTAATTGGACTTGTTCTGACGGAGGACCCCTGATGGTGAGCTATGGTAGAGGAATTGGTTCTGGCAACTAGATCATCAATTAATGTTCTTCTTCCTAATATTGGGTTTCTACCACGGCCTCGACCACCTGCAATGTTAGTATTATGAGGAGTTCTGGGGATTGTAGGATTGTCACACTATACTCTTCTTGTATTCATGCAACCCAAAGAATGCAAACTTAAAAACTAAAGAAAAATGAATCGATGCAACTATTATGTGTCTAATCATTATCTTCCCCAACAATGACGCCAAAATGTTGGGCACTCTATATGAAGTTAATTAAAGCCAACATACAGAATGTTCAATATAAATTGTCAAACCAGGAAAGTCTTATTTTTGCAAAGATAATTTACACTATATGTGATTTAACACTAAGTAGATGATGCTATGAATAAACTATCCTACATGTCTATTCAGCCTAACTCTTCCCATGATTAACCTAATCTAAATTACTTTCCTAAGAATGAAAAATTGTAATTTCCTTCCTACAACTTTGATCTACAAATGAAAGATTCAAGAACTAAACATCTAGACTTACTTTTGTAAAAAGTTAAATCCTAATTTACCAGGCCATATGGAAATCCATCATAACTATGTTAATTCAATCTTAATCTAAGGATCAAAACTGCAAAAATTTAAATCCTAATTTACCAGGCCATATGGAAATCCATCATAACTATGTTAATTCAATCTTAATCTAAGGATCAAAACTGCAGAAATTAAACTTCAACAATTATAACTGTAAATGGACTGAATTAGCAAAACTCAAGAAAGATAGCAATTGGAAGAAACTAGGGATGAGATTGGCTGTTACATATATCACACAATTGCATAAGGGAAATTAAACTACACAGTCGATTATTACACCACTCTGTTGCAGCTTACAGAAAATGCAATTACTGATTATTCAAGGAAACACACAATGAATCATTACTGTTGTAGTTATTATAAAAGAATGCGTCTACTATAACATGTTTTGCTTCAATTTCTTTTTTCTTTTTAATTAAGGTCCGGAGGTCTTGTCTGCATCCACACCACACAACAGAAAAGATAAAAACCTAATTAACTTGACAATCTTTGTGAGAAGGAGGGCCCAACCTTCAAACAGAGATGCCAGAGACTAACACAAGTTATAACACAGAAATGTGAAGAATCCTGCTCCTTGTATTAGATGATGGAATGAAAGTACAATCTCTATTACAGCTTATACAATATGATGAAATATTTTCCAACCCTTGGCTTTGAATAGTTCCTAATATTTATACATCAATCGTCATAACTTCCACTCTCTAATATCATGCAACCATGAAGTTCTACGATCTTTAGGCTACGCTATTACAATGCGTTGTTATAGCTATGGGAGAAACAAAAGCAGGGAATATAGGAAGTCTATTGCATGAGCCGATGATGAAGTAACAAAACACATTTAAGAGATACTCTATCAGTTGCAGCTATCCTTGAATAACGGCGTGCTGCTGAGGTTAAGTCAGTTGCAGCCTTTCCTATTGCAGCTTGTGTAGAATGAGGATCCTTGACTGCGTTTCACATGTAAATATGGAGTCAGTGGGTACAACTCGCAATGGATGTTCATCTTTTCTAGAAACCACTCGACCTGATACACCTGTATCCTTCACATCTTGAACTATCTTCATAAAATATCAATTTGTTAGCATAATTCAAGAGGAAAAGCCCCGTTTATAACAATCATAAGTATTAATAAGATAAACCAATAAGTAATCATACCTATAGGGAATCAAGGCTCAAATAAAGGAAGAACAACTGCTAGGTGCATAAAATAGAGTAAGATAAGGCAAAAAGGGTATGGTGAGTGTGGTAAAAAAGGGGTCATTTTTGGGCCCAATAGTACTTAGTCAGGGAGGTCCGAAAAAGGTTAAATTACCACCTACCCAACTCTCCTTTAAGAGCAGCTTATAGCTTGAATTTTATGAGTGTGAAGGAAAGCAAGATCACTCGAAAAGATTCATTTGGTTACAAGAAATGGGGCTGACAACAGTAAACTCGATGCTTTGTTCTTAGTGTTTAACGAGCATGACAAAGGCATAAAGTACACTCATAATCTTTTTCATTTTTAGGTCCAGAGCACGAAAAAGAGAAAACTAAGCTCATACCAGGCACTCATTTTCCGTAAATTTGGTCCCTCAGGTGTGGACAAGTGATAAACCTATCCATGAGAATACTCTTCTCAATTCCTTAGAAAAGAGAGCGATCCTTTCTCGTACTATTTCACATGGTTCGAGAAAGTGATAACCTACCACCAATGTGGATGCCCATTCACATATTCTTAACCAGGGATGATTTTAAGGAACCATACTTATTTAAAAGTGTATAAATGTTGGCGAATATTACCAATTCTTAAAATGCCAAATATAAAATGACTGGCGATATTTTTCAAAAATTATTTTAATTTCCAAGGATTTTATATCATTTATATAATAATTTGGTGATTTTTAGGGTGAAAAAATTTTACCCCATCAAAATTGGGAGAAACAGGGCTTCAAAAAATGCAAAATGGCAAATCTTTTTTGGGAGAAAAACATGGAAAAATAGCCCACTGGGCTAAAATTCGCCCCTTAAATTATCCTTGTTCTTAACGAGCCTGAATGGACAAGTTTACTTGGCATTCAAGTCTATTTTGAGGATTTAGACCTGGGCCTAAAGAAACTCCATAAGGGCAGGGAGCCTTATAAAGGGGATAGCTTGTAAAAAGAGACCAAAATGAGGCTCAATTTGGCGTGAAAAATAGCTAAGAAGGATCCCCTAACCCTACAACAAATGCGGCATGAGTACCAAAAGACAACAATGTGTTCTAAACTAGGGTACTCATGGAAGGAAATCCCTATCCATAGAAGAACAATGGTATAAACAAGGTAATAATGGTTAAACAACATAGTCCGTGGTCAAAGTAGTGATCCTAGGGTTAAAGTAGATTAGGTATAGATGCAAAAATGCATATAAATGACTAAAATCCTATCTTATATGAGTGAATAACAACTTTAAGTAACCTTGTACTTGTTACATTAGGAAAACATGACATGGCATTAGTTTAATTTTGATAGAAATTAAAACTATAGGTTAAAAAACCCACATTTTGAAATTATTTCTATAAATAGTCCAAAAATAGAAATCAAAAACACGATTTCATATTTTTACCCAATATAGGCAATTTTTACCTCTGACTTCAATTGCTCGTTGTGGACAAACCAGTGGACGATTTTTGAATCCACAGGTGCTAGTTACGCCAACTCTTCATTCTCTTCCATTTCATCCATTTACATTTTCAATTTTATGCAAAATTTGATGTTTTAATCCCGTCTTAAAGGGGTCGCATTGTACACGAGAGTAAGCGACTTTCATAGTTGCGTACACACAACTTACCCGAAGGAAACTCGCGTGTCACACGTGACCTGTCTAAAAGATAGTCACGTGTATTGTGCGAATAGGAAAAGTGCAAATAGGGTCAAAATCAATTTTTTTTGAAGAATTTTAATGTTTGATGATGGCTTTATGGGAAGGCTAAAACATGGTGTTGGAGTGGAGGGAGTAGGAACATGAAAATATCGACCAAGATGCACTCCGAAGTGTCCCCACTATGCAATATTTGTGGCAAAGTGGGTTGCTAAAGTTCTTTTGCACCTCACCTATGGGGTCCAATGTCTGTTTGCTAGAGTTTTTAATTGGCTACTGGGATCATGACCTTGGTGCCTTTTACCTACAAGGTGAAATTATGGAAGTGGCATTGGAAGACATATAATTCATTACAAGTTTGTCTCGACAGGGAACACCTATCAACCTCAAGGCTACCGGCAGGGGTAGTGACCTTATGAGTGTTCAGGATTACATCAACACTTACTGCACTCCTGACAGTTGGAAAAAGGGATCTTGCATCCCTATTGCACATATTAGTAACCTCCCATTGAAGGTATTGGTAAGTAAAATAGTGAGGGTTGCAGGATCATCATCACTCCATCTTACTACTCTGAACCAGATGAGAATTGTTGTAGAGTGCCTATAGGGAGCTGTGTTTGACCAGTGCTCGGGAGTAACCCCAATAATGAAGAAATAACTCTCTGACTGCAAGAGAGACCGATGGAAGAACTTTGGATATTCTAGTGTATTGGTGGCTTTATTTTTCAAGAGAGTGCCCACCATCAGCCCTGTGGTACCTCTTCCATCCTTCTCTCCCCATTAGCCTAGACTGATTAGGTGGGGAGAAATTTTCCTTCTCCAAGGCGGCGGTGGTTCAGTTCAGAGTGTCTATGACGATGACTTATACCTATGGTGGGGACAGCAACTACCAACACTGGAGCAGTTTCCATATGATGGATTGGACTTTTGAGGCGACAATGACCTTGTCCTCCCTCCTAGAGTAGTATGGGGAGCATTAGGTATATTGGTTTTCCAAGTTTTTAATTTTTTATGAATTTTTTAACATAAATATATATATACATATGTATAAGATTTTTTAATCCATTTAAATGTTTAAAATTCATATATTGGACCAGTCCTCCCTGATGGGAATTCTCGGATGTATGTATGACCGGTGGCTAGGGAGGATCAGGGTTTGATTAGGGTGCTTGAGGGGAAGCTTGCCAGGATTACCCAAAGAGTCCCAACTCTACATATTGATCAGATCCATGCCATTATGCGGGAACTAGTTGTTGGTATTCCACCCACTTGGATACGCCTTATGAGAAGGGTAGCCAGGGTTGTACTTGTCTACATAGAGGCCGCAGAGGCTGCTGCAGCTGAAGAAGCTGAGGAGGCACGAGAACAAGATGACCAGGGTGGCCAGGGTGGTCAATATTAGGCCTAGGGGCATTTTATAGATTACAACCCATTTTTTGTACATTTTTTTTATATTTATACAGCTATGACTGGATATGAGGATGATCAAGAACTCGACCTATTTATATATATATATATATATATATATATATATATATATATATATATTCGGCTTATTTACATGTGTTTTACAATGTATCTGTTGTGTATTTTTATGGAATGTGTGTTAAGTGCCAATCTAAGATATAATTTGGATATGCATCAGTTAATTAATTTTGATTTATTGGAATAATATTAAATGTAATAAAATCAAAATTTCTTTCCAATAACCTAACTTGCAAAAATTGACGTAATAAAATAGGGTTTTGCACCTGATAAGCTCGATTGAGCTGGGAAACGACCAGTTGAGAGTCAAGTCTAACTTCCAACTGGGTGATGCCATGTGACAAGGCATCCCATAAAAGCTCAATGACGGCCCTGTATTCAGCGACATTATTGGTAGCAAGACCTAGGAAAGCACCTCCAGAGGCAACTAGCTATCCTGAGGTTGAGTAAATAACCCATGTGGCTAAAGCCAAGTCGCAAGTGTGATGACTAGCACCATCTACAAAACCTACGAACCACTCGAAATACATCTGTAACAACCAACATATGATATAAGAATACAAATCGACTAGTCATTGTACATAAAGTTACATACAATAAAAATACAAGAAAAAGTTCTAAGCCTAAGCATAGTACTTCTTTAGGTAGAGCCCATTTCTAGGCTCATGTAGCTTATTCCCTTAAAAATTAGTTAATTCATATGCCCCTTTCTTCATAACTTTCGACATGAGATAGGGTCCTAACCACATAGACCTGAATTTCCCTGCCCCTAGGGGTTCTTTGTCCTGGTCCCAGAGTGAGACAAGCTCCCCTTCAGAAAAAATCCTAGGTTTGATCGATTTATCATATTGATTTTTAACCCTATTTTTAGGACCCTCATTTGCAGTCAACGCATCTCTACGTCATTCATCTAGATGTTCTAAATGTATCAAATTTTCTTTTAGTTTGGTCGTGTCAGGTAACATATGAATGGAAGTTTTTAAATATGGGATTTCACATTCAACCAGGGTTACTGCTTCTTCCCCATGAATGACTTGGAAAGGTGAGAACCCCGTGGCATTTTTCACATTAGATTGATAAGCCCAAAGTGCATGATACAGCATGATGTGCCAATTTGATCAGGCTGCGTTAATAGTACGCTTGAGAATAGTCTTAAAGGTCTTATTGACTGCCTCAGTTTGACCCTTCGCTTGTGGGTAGAAATAAGACAAATGTTCTTGTTTAAACCCTAGCATAGTAGCCAATTGAGTCATTATGTTGTTTTGGAAATGACTGCCATGGTCAGTGACAATCTCTTTAGGAATACCAAAACATGCGATAATCTAGTTGAAAATGAAAAAAGCTGCATTTTCCTCATCAACTTTGAAGGTGGGCATTGCCTCTGCCCACTTTGTAAAGTAATCCACAGCGACAATGATGTATTTGTGCCCCCTAGCTGAAACTAGGTTGCACATCACGTAATCTATTCCTCACTTGGTGAAGGGGCCCACTGCGATGACGGGAAATAATGGAGCAGGATGCAACCACATATTTCTGGTGTAAATCTAGTAAGGATGACAGCACTTCATGGCTTCCACACAATATTTAAAGATCGCGGGCCATAAATAATCGGCACGTAAAATATTTTGGGTCGTTGCTAACCCAGATAAATGACCCCCACACACTTTGCTATGGGCATCATCTAGGATAATCTCAGCCTCTTCGAGGGTGAGGCACTGACGCAAAACAAAGTCTACCCCTCTACGGTATAAGGTATCCTCGATGATGAGGTATTTTTTCGCATGTAAGCGTAATTTGCGTCGTTCTTCCTGCAAAAAGGTTGCAGGATACTTCAGAGTCTAGAGATAGACAAGCATATCTCCATACCAAGGGTCAAAGGTCGAGATTAATAAAATGTGCTCATCTTGGAATGAGTCTTCTTCAATTGCTACATCTTCTTCAACTGGAACTTCTGCAATAAGCTCTGCAAAAACTATGGATTTTTTGGATTTGGCAGATTGAAAATCCAAGTCAAACTCTTGAAGAATGACTATCCATTTATTTAATTTTCCTCCAACTATACATCGAGACAAGACATATTGGAAAGGATTGACATCCGCCACTACTACTGTAGTCCTCAGTAAGATATAGGGATGTAACCTCTAAACAACATACACAGCTGCCAAAGCCAAATTTTCAATGTGTGAGTACCTAAGTTCAGGGCCAGCTAAAGCACGGCTAAGATAATAGATGACATGCACTTGGAGCTTATCATCCTTCTGGACTACCACTACCCCAATGGTTGACTCAGATGTGGCCAGATATAATATAAAATCATGAGAGTAATCTGGCGGATGCAATAAAGGTGCCAACAACAAAGCTTTCTTTAATGCCTCGAATGCAAGTTGTGCGGTTTCATCCCATACAAATTGGGTGTCCTACTTCAACAGGCGCATGAAACCTTTGGTGATCTTGGCATAATTCATAATAAAACGTCGAAGAAATTTAAACTTTCCTTGTAGACTCTGAAGTTGCCTGATGGAACGAGGAGGAGGAAAATTTACAATGGCCTCAACTTTCAAAGGATCCACATGAACACCTTTGTTAGAAACTATGAACCCAAGTAACCTACTTGACTTGACATAGAAAACACACTTGTGGGGATTCAAGTGTATTTTGTAATGCCTGCATCATTCAAAAATTAAACACAAGTGATTTGGATGATCAATCCTCTTACAAGAATGCATCGACAGATCATCTAGGTAGGGTTCGATAATAGACTTGATGTCATGAAAGGAAAAATTCATTGCCCGCTGAAAGGTAGCCCCTGCATTTTTCAATCCAAAAGGAATTTTCTTGTATGCAAATGTACCCCAAGGATAGTTGAAAGCCATTTTATGTTTGTTAAAATGAATAACTCCCGATTCGTCTTATTCCTTGGGAAATGCCTTTATTTATACAATTCATATGTCGGTTGTGATTCAACTTCCAACCAACCTATTCATATTCCTACATGACTATTCACATTCATAATATATTTACAATATTTACATATTGTATAATCCCGACGGATTATATTCCAACAATCCCCCCCTTAATCCGAAGGGGTGTTAGTAAGTTTGAGCATGTTTCTGAATCTTTCAAACTTTTCTCATCCAAGCGCTTTGGTGAAGATGTCTACAACTTGATCATTTGTGGAACAATGTCAAAGATGGACTGTCTTGGCCTCTACATGATGTCGAATCAAATGATACTTTGTGTTGATGTGTTTGGTTCGATCATGGACTCTAGGATTCTTAGCCAGCTTGATTGCAGAAGTATTGTTGATCAATAATGGAGTGGAGTTCTCTTGTTTTTCTTGCAAATCTTCAAGTATCTTCCTGAGCCATACTATTTCTTTCATGACTTCAGATGCAACCACATATTCTACTTCTATTGTTGAATCTGCCAGAACTGACTGTTTGCGAGATCTCCATGAGACAGCTGCTGATCCAAGACTCATAGTGTATCCATAAGTTGATACTCCTGTCTCCTTATTGCCATCAAAATCTGAGTCTGAGTACCCAATAAGTTTGAAGTCATCCACCTTAGAGTACTTGAGTCCAATGTCTTGAGTCCCCTTCAAGTATCTTAGAACTCTTTTTGCAGCTAACTAGTGTCCTTCACAAGGTTTATGCATGAACCTTGAACGTATTCCAACAACATAAGAAATATCTGGTCTAGTTGTTGTAAGGTAGATAAGTCTTCCTACAAGTTGTCGATACTTGGTCGCATCCTCAAATTATTTTCCTTCGCTTGATGTGAGCTTCATTTTCTGTTCCATTGGAGTAGAGATAGGGTTGCATTCTGTCATGCAAAATTTGTCTAGTAGTTCTCCAACATATTTTTTCTGAGATAGGAATATGTACTTAGGATGTTGAGTGACTTCAATTCCTAAGTAATAGTGGAGATGTCCCATATCTGTCATTTCAAAGATATTTTTCAAATCTTTCTTTATGGATGCTATATAGCTCTCATTGTTCCCTGTCATCAAAAGATCATCTACGTACACCACAATATACACAACAGATCTTCCAACTTTCTTTATAAATAGTGTTGCATCATCAAGATCAAAATGTTCGAAATTTAACTTCAAAATATGCTTGGTTAATTTTTCATACCATGCGCGAGGCGCTTGTTTTAGGCCATACAAGGATTTGACAAGATTACATACCTTTTGTTCTTTTCCTTTCACAACAAAGCCTTCTGGATGAGACATGAATACATTCTCTTTCAAGTCTCCATTCAAGAAAGCAGTCTTCACATCCATATGATGAAATTTCCACCCATTCTGAGCAGCTAAAGAGAGTAAGGTATGAATGGTAGCCCATTTTGCTGTAGGAGAAAACGTTTCTTCATAGTCAATTCCTTCTGTGCATAGCCTTTTGCTACAAGCCTTTCTTTGTGCTTGTCAAGTGAGCCATCTGATTTGTATTTGTTCTTGTACACCCACTTGCAACCAATTGGTTTGGTTCCAACTGGAGGGTTAACCAGCTTCCAAGTTCCATTCTTCATGAGTGCATCATACTCATTCTGCATAGCTTCTTCAAAGGAAGTTGGTTCAAAGTTAGCAGATAAATTAAATTCACAATCAAATGATACATCCATGTCATCACCTGAATTATCTGCTTCTCCTCCATCTTCATGTCTTTTTGAACTTCTCGTTCCCGTCTTTCCAACTTCATCCGGATGGACACTTTCAAGTGTCTTTGTGGCCCATTTAGGAATATTCCGTGATGGTCCTGGTTGATCAGCTGGTGGTGCTTCATCATTGATTGAGAGTCTTCCAATTATCTCAATCACATCATCCAGTTGAACCTCTTGTTCAGGTGAAGTAGCAGGAACTTTTTCATGCGGGGGAGTTGGTGCTTCATATGGAAATTCCAAAGGTTGATCCAGAATAGGAATCCCCCCTTCAAGGTTTGGAATTTCATATTCATTTTCAGAATATTTCTTTGGATGAGGATATTTTTCCAAATGATTAAGCTGCCTCTCAATGGACTGGTCATTTTTATTAGTTTCAAGAAAAATGACATCTTTGAAAATAACAAACTTTTTGTTTACCTCATCATACAAAAAGTATGCCTTGGAGTATTCTTCGTACCCCAGGAAAATACATTTTCTGCTTCGAGCACCAAGCTTGTTTCTTTGCTCCTTCTCCATGCTGAGAGAGGTAGGCATAGTTCTGAACCCTTGTAGATGAACCCTTTAGCTTCAGCAGCTTCCCATCTTTGTATCCAGTCATGATGACTTCGTTGTTAGAGGACTTTCTTATTTCTACGATTCCATCAAACATGTGGATGGAATGGCCTTGCTGTCGAATCTCCACCAAGGACAGCAGGCTTCTCTGCAACTATGGAAGATAAAGAACATTCTTCAACAAGAAATCAGGGAATCCAGGCATCTTCAGCCGAATGGTGCCCATTCCCTTTGGTTTAAGGCTTGACTTATCTGCAAAGTAAACTATGCCATTTATTGTTTCATTAAGTTCTTCAAAACAGTCTTTTCTAAAATTCATGTGTGTGATTTTGCACCAGTATCAAGTATCCAACAATCTGTGTAAGATAAAAGTGAAATCATTTCATTAATACCAAGATTACAATGTGCAACAATACAATGAGCAGAATATGAAGATTTACTAGCATCTTGGTTCTTATTGTCATCTTTCTTCTGGTTATGTCTGTCTTTGATGGAGTCCCACGAAGCCCAACACTGATCTGCTGTGTCTCCAATCTTTCCACAATGCTTGCACTTCAAATCTGATCTTTTGCTGGAGTTGTTTCTACCTCCTCTACCTCTGAAGTTTCTTCTTCCTCTACCTCTCTTCTTCCTCCACCATTCTGGATAAGTGTCTTTTCCAGTGAGAGTGGCACCAACTACAGATGCTATAGATTGCATCTTCTGCAACTGCTAGTGTAATTTACAATAATGAACTTAATATGACAAAGAGAATGAGATAATATAAAAACAATAACCTTGCAGGTCTACAGCCTCTGCCAAGGTGATTTACAATATTAATATCTCAACTTCAAGTTTTAAAGTGATACAATGACAGCATCATTGACCAAGAACGCTTCTTTGTCAACAACACAGAGGCAAAGAAAATATGTTGTCAATAAGTTCATAAGCAAATGTGCTGGTGGAAATCTCATACACGAATACAACTCTTTGCATACTTCTTGCAGCAGAATGAAAGAAAATTGAAACTCACCAATTCAATTCTTTAGGCAATCAACATGATGGGCAGTCGCAACAATCTTCAAAATACTTCTTACAAGTGACAGAAGGTTTGAGTCTCAGCAAGTCAATCTTCAGCTGTCAACAGTCTTCTTAACCAATGTGGTCACAACTTCAATCTCAAAATCCATCTTCAAATCAAAAAGAAGAAAACACTTCTATGCATATACATTTTATAGTACTAAAACACCATTCATAGTATTCATGGTCCTCTTCTTTTAATTCAAATAGCAATATATGCAGACCATTTCCAGAAAGATTCCACACACAAGATAGGGCATAAATTAGGGTTTTTACATTCCCATCGGTCGCAAGTAAATACAGCAGCGATATTTAAAATAATTATTACTGCCTTCTGAAATAATATCAACCACATAAGAATGTCGAACCTCAGCTTCAACAACAGAATCAACACCAACAATCTTTTCATGTAGTCTGTGGTCGTAGCTTCAATCAGCAACAATTCACGAGGAATAAACTTCTCACGCAATAACTCCAAACAAATATAATTCCCAACAAACAATTGCAGCACTGAACATAAATCGTTTTACCTCCATGCACTGAAGAATGGTGCGAGTCTTCACAACTGTATGTTCTCCACTAGAAATCTCTAGTCACCAATATTCAGAGAGATCACAACAACAATAAAACTTCAACAGATTCAGTCTTCAATAGAAATCAAAAGGTGTGATTCTTCATCCTATTCTTTGAGTGGACTTGCAGTGACGTCAACTTCCTCAACGCAGTGTGTCACTGAGCAGAGTCTACCCAACAGATACACGCATGTCCTTGTTTTGCAGCAGTCTTCATCGAAGACTTCACCAACGATATCCACCAACAAACTAGGGTTTTCTTAATTCAAACAAAAGACAAGTGGGGGTTCACAGGTCTATTTAAATAGAACCCCATCAAACACATTTCATTGACACATCAGACAACTTCAATACTCTTCCACGATCGTCGTAGATCTTGTGCTTTCAACGCAGAGTCTTCACACGTTCACTAGAGAGTATGTAGAGTATTTCAACACAAAGTATTCACACTTTAATGGAGTAGAACACATCATGGGAGAATTGCATATCCACGAGGTCCATAATACACAGCAACGAAGATTAGGGTTTCCATAAACTTTGGAGAGAACACCTTCACAGTGATTCAACAATGTTCATGAACGCAGATGCAAAAACTGCATTCAACACAGCAAGGCAGAAAACCAACATGACACTGAATAGATATGTCTTATCCATGCAAAAATGATGGAGGAGTATAATGCACACAATGAATGCTCACAGGATGGAAAAGAGAATGCATGCGACTGGCAGATGATGAGGAAGAATTGATTTTGAGTGCATGCAGTAGAACTGGAGGAGAAACGTTCAATTCTGATCAAAGGGTAGACACATTAATGGGCTAGTAGTCTAGCAATGCATTGGCAATCATACAGGCTTCCAGGACTGAAACTTAATAGCAGCAGTTATGGCAGGTGGTGCTCTGATACCACTGTTGAAATGAATAACTCTCGATTCGTCTTATTCCTTGGGAAATGCCTTTATTTATACAATTCATATGTCGGTTGTGATTCAACTTCCAACCAACCTATTCATATTCCTACATGACTATTCACATTCAGAATATATTTACAATATTTACATATTGTATAATCTCGACGGATTATATTCCAACAATGTTGGTCTTCCAGCTTGATTTGAATCTGATTATACCTGGAGAAACCATGCATAAATGAAAAAACCTCGCTCCTCGCACAAGCATCAATGATTTGATATATGAATGGTGTGGGGTAGTTATCCTTCAAGGACAGTCTTTGTTTAAGTGGTGAAAGTTAGTACATACACGTATTATCCCTTGATTTTTATCGACAAGAATAGGATTGGATACCCATTCTGTCAAAGCTATTGGGTAAATAAAACCAACTTTTCAACTTCAGCCTTAACGGTTGCTGCTTTATGCAGATTGACAGGTCTAAGTTTTTGTCGGATAGATTTGGCATCAGGATAGGTTCGTATTTCATGTTCAACTATCGATGTATCTATGCCTGGAATATCCTCATATGACCAGGAAAACATGTCGCAAAACTCCTTAAATAAGGTTGTATAGATAGCAATCTCCTCTGGAGAGTATTTTGCACCAATATATACATTTTCCACAACCTTGGAGTTCCTAGAGATGTTGATAGGGATAGTAGCAGAAATTTTTTCCATATTCCCCTCGGTAAAGATTCCCTCCCTTGGTAAGGGATTGATTGGTATATCAACATCACCTACCAGTCTCACATCAAACTCTTGATTTTCAATCCTACTTAACTCTAGAATAAAGTAGGATCTATGATGAAGATCTTCATAGATCTTATCTCACTCGCTCATAGCTTCCAAAATGGTTTTGTCTGAAGGAAAAACCATGTCTAAGCAATCGTCGGTATACAAAGAGTTCTCTACCCAAGAAGGAAGATAGGCTTCTTCCGGCTCCTCTTAAACTATAGGAGGAACCGAAAAGGGATCAACAGTGGTGTTAACGATAGCTTGATAAGCTACTTTCACTACCAATAAGGGCACTTCAGGTTCATAACGGGAAGGACAAACCCAAGGATTCGTTCTATTGACAACCATTGCGATAGACTTCCCTACACTAGTAGAACCTAAGTGTGGGGTCGGGATATCAAATGTGCCCATTAACGATGAGTACATTCCAACCCCTAAGCTCTCTGAAATAGGTTTGACCTGATCAACCAATGGCACTGTGGACTTGTTACTTTCCATATGGCCTTTCCCAGTTGTTATAGCTTGTGTTTGTTTTCTAGTTTGAATCATATGCTTATCCTAAAACATGATTTTTCTTATTGCTTTAAGATTTTTTAACATGGTTTTTTAAAAGTATTTTTCTATTATATTTATGTTTATGATTGATTTTATAAGTTTTCTTTTTAATTTTGTAGATTTCATAGTTTTTTATGGGCTTATATGATGTATGTAGTTCGGAAAGGTTCTAAAGAAATAGCATAAGGTCTTATCAAAGGTTAATTATCAAAATTTAACACTTTGTTTTGAGTTTTAGTTAAACAAATCATTGAATAGATATTCTTGCAGTGCAAAGATAGAAAATATGAACGAGGGCGCTACAAGAAAACTGTGCCATTTGAAATAGTCATAATTTTGCTCGTGAGTTTCAAAATTTGCACATGAGAGGAGATTTTCACACCTGTCAAGGAGATTGATACATGTTCATGCCATATTAATCATTTTGAGAAGTGTTTTGAGTTGAGGCAGGAATCATTCGGGTGAGTTCCAGCTGTCCAGAAGGTAGAAGATGTAGATCCTTTAAACAACAATGATCATGCACGATGAGGGAAATTCGTTGTCAATTACGAATTTACTGAATGTATGAAAAATCACAGAAACTGTATTGAGACCTGGCAGTCCGTGGTTGGAGAATGAAGACGGTCAAACAGTTAGGGTTTGCAAGGTAATCGACTGGTGAAATTGTGGCAGCTAAAGACAGAGAAGCAAAGGTCAGGGGACACCTCAGAAGACAAAATACCAAATTTTAAGCAATCAAAACTATTATCATGACATGTATGCAACCGATTGTCGACATCATCCATGAATTTGGGTTTGTAGTGACAGAAGTTGTAGTGATGGTGGTTAATTGAGAATTACATCAGATTCATGAGCTTGATTTCTTTCTCAGTTATTAAATCTTCGTTGTCAGTTAAAATTGTCCCAAAATTATTATCAGTGATGAGGAAAAGTTGATGTTAGCGTTTTCAATCTACTCAATTTCTGATTTACTATCGAGACTACATACTTTCCAAATAGCGTGAACCATTTACTAAGGGAAAAAAATTAAGGTTTATTGTTCAGAATGAAGAAGAGTGGCAAAATGAATAAAGTCGAGTCTTCAGACATGTCTTGGGCTAAAACTTTCCCTGACTGTGCAAGGTTGTTTTTAGAAGCAGGTTGGTTGAATTATTTTGAGAAAATTAATGGTCATCATACAGAGGTTTCATATAATTTTTCTTAGGGATTAAAGAAAGACACAGTCATATTTAATACCCTAAAAATTGAGCTGACTAGAGAATTAATAGCAGAGGCTACAGGCATTGCTGATGAGGGTGAGTATTGGTTCAAGAAGGTGCCCTTTTTTTTAACTCAGAGAATTATCTGCTGCCAAATGTTGTTGTAGATTGGGGTAAAGGAGTACATATACATAAATTTAAACCAGAATGGAGAGAGCCAATCAAGATCCTACAGAGTTATGTAACTTGTGAAGGAAGATATGCCTCTGTGTTTAAATATCATTTTAGGTTTCTTCAACATTTAATTCATGAATCAAAGATGAATCTACCTTTATTTTTCCTTAAAAGTTTGCAGAAGATGTCTAGTAGAGTAAAGGAGCATCAGGATCATACTAAGCAATCCATATTTCATCATGGTTTAATAAAATTAATCATCAGTACTAAGCTTCAAAAGAGAGGAAAGACTTGGGATTATTTTCAATTTTGGTCTGAGTTTCAAAGTGAAAAGGAGGACCAATCAAAGAGAAGATAGGTGAACAAAGCCCAGAACCTAGTAAAAACGTTGAAGAAAGAATTCATGGTCGAAGTAGAAGAAGAGACTGTACAAGAAAGGTCTATGACACAGAGGGTTGAAAAACCTGAAAGTGAACAGCAAAGGAAAACTGATGAAGATGAAAATAAAGTTGATGAAGATGAGTTGTTGACAGTTCAAAGGCAAGGTTTAGATCATGCAGAAAATAACCTGAATAAAGATGCAAACCAGGGAGTAGATGAAGGCCTGGTAGAAAAAGAGAAAATCCATACAGAAGCACATTCAGAAAGAAAGGAAATCTCGTTGATTGATAAAACTAGGGTTGACAATGCACAAAGTTCACAAGAAGAATTTGAAGATGAGTTGGTTTCACAAGGAGTCAAAAGAAAGCTGGTTCAACTTGCAGCTATAAAGCATCAAGGTAAATCCTTGAGCATGTTAGGAGAAATAGGAGTAGGCTAGAGACCTAAAACCAGACCGAAGAACAAATTGAGATTGAACATGAAAAATCTCTTAAATCCTAAGCTAGCTCAAGAGAAAATCACGGTAGTAGAAGACTCTTCTTCCCAAGAAGAATTCAAAGAGGATGAAAACCTAAATGATATAAAGATCAAAGGTAAGAAACAGGTTTCTTTGAAGATTAATTCACCCTCAACAATGATTAAAATATCAGATCATTTAAAAGATGTTCAAAGGAAATCAAATCTTAGCTATCAGCAGGATGATTTGATGAAGGAGCAGTCAATGATGACAACATTATTTGCAGATGAAGAAAAGATTGCAGAGCCATCAACTCAATGCAATTTTGAACGCGATGAATCTCCAGGGATTCCTGTAACAATGACAGAACAACATCAAGAGGATGATGAAGATATTTTTAAGAAATTGAAAATACCTTGGATGCCAGAAGGATTGTCTTCATCTTCAGAAGGAAGATGTATTGATTATGAGAATGAAAACCTTCAAAGAAGTATCAAGCAGTACAAGTATCAAATAGAATTTTGCATGAAACAAATAAAGGATTAGTAGCGGCCAACAAAAGATTAAGAGAGGATTTAGAAGAGATTAATAGCCATTACCAAGAGTTAATTGTAGTCTCCAAGGAAGCACTGAAGAGGAAAATGCAAACACTGTGTGTAGAGCTGAAGCAAACTGTCCAAGAAATAACTCAACAAAATCAGGAATTATCAAAAAGAGTCAAAGACCTAGAAGCTGAGCAACAGAGAATCGGGAGGAAGACTCAAGCTTTGGAGGGGATATCCCTTATGGCAGAAGTTGCTAAAGATTTGTAAAAGGCTTTAAGTGATAGGTGTTGTTAGTTAATTTTTGTAAAGAAATTAGTTTATTTTGAACAACTTTACTTTGTTAAGTGATTCGACAGTTTGACCTAGAAGGTAGTTATTCAGTTAGATAACTATTTTTTGATGTAACCAAGATAAAAGTAGGACTTTAGAATGAAATGGGGTTCGAATTTTGTACAAGGGGAGGCTATCAAGCTACTATATACAAAGCTAAGTTAAAAAACCCTTACGTACTTTGGATTATTGATTATGTTATATGTGCAATCTATAAGCCCATTTTATCCTATTTGCTGGTTTCATTTATGATTTGTGTGATCACTCAGTTTATAAATTCATTTCTTGTTTAAGGTTATTTATCATGGAATTCTTATGAACTATGGATGAAACTTGATAATGTTCTTATGCTGTTCTATTTTATGTTTCATATATTATACATCTCAATCTTATATTGTTGTATAATTTAGTTTTTCCCTTAACTTTATGAGTTTTTACCCTCTTATTTACAAACCGCACAACCAAAACCCTAAAAACCTATTTTACTTAGTTTTATTTTATGAGATTGTGTTGGCTTGTTCTTTAGTAGTCTGAAAACAATTTTTGGCACTAACATCTTTGGCGTCGTTGCCAGGGACGAAGTTGAAGCATACTTTCCCTGGCTTATTCATCATTCAACTAGTTTTTAGAGGCGGACAAAACCAATAAATCATCAAGACTATATTTCACCAAACATTTCATAGTGGCTACTAAGAAATTTGGGACAAGAAGTAGACCTAGTTCACCATTACACCTAGGTGTCTCAGACCCAGAGAAAATTATGAAAACAACTAGGAAAATTAAGAAGTCTCAGTCATATCCAGCCTTATGTAACCCTGACTAAATTGACCTATTGTCACCCTTTTCATTTGCAATGGAAGAAGAACAAGATTCATCATGGTTGAAACCTACAATCCCTGTTAGCAGTTTTCAAATATTTACTAATCCTCAATCCTTCAAGAAAGAAAAACCCCTATCTCCTAGAAAAATCCCTTTATTTCAGTTTAAAGTCAGTAAGAGTCCTTTTCAGCCAAGTTCCAGTCAAGCTTTTCCTTCATATAAACCAGTTAGTTTTAAAATGGCAGCTCAACAACAGCCATTAGATATGATGGATAGAATGGTGGCAGCTAGGTATGTACCTTTAGTTTTACCTCAGCCCTTAAATGCTCTTCCTGGTGGAGATTACCAAAAGTACTTTCCTAGGTTTAATGGACAAAGTGAGACAACAGCTGAGGAGCACTGGGATAAATTTCTCATCTATGCATATAATCAAAATATTGAGTCAAAAGATGTGTGGATGAGAATGTTCATACAGAGTCTGGATGGAGAGGTCAGAAAATGGTTGAGAGAGTTACCAGCAAATTCCATTACTTTAATAGAGGATCTTCAGGATGTTTTCATGAGACAGTGGGGTGATACTAAGGATCATACATATTACATTACATAGTTTGGAGCTCTAAGAAGGAAGAAATATGAAACTATAGATGACTTCTCTAAGAGGTTTAACAAAATGTATGGAAGAATCCTTGCAGAAATCAAGCCATCCGAAACTTCAGTGAAACTCACCTATGCTAATGCTTTTGACCATGAGTTTTCCTTACCCCTAAGAGAAAGGAGACCTGTTACTTTATGGAATATGCAAGAATCAGCATTAGAGGTAGAATCTAATATTCTTGCCTCTAATAGATTGAAGGTAAATTCAGCTCAACAAGCTTATGACATAAAAGGTAAAAGGGAGGTAGCTCCAGTAGTTTTAACATCACAACCTGTAGATGGTAAAATTGATGAGATGGAAAAATTAGTGAAAATCCTAATAGAAAAATTAAATAAATTGAAATTGGAGAAAAATCCCAATAGGCCTACTCAAGAAGGGGATAGAAACCCTAATAACCCAAATCAGTTTAGAAGACAATGTGCACCTCGTTTTATCCCTAGAGAGAGAAGGAATAATGATATACAAAGAGAAAGGAGAGAAGCTGAAGATTAGAAGGTGCCACCCCCACTTCAAAACAATGTCACTAATGAAGGAGAAATAGAAGAGGATGAGCAGTTCGAATATCCAGATCAAGACATAAATTATTTTGGAGAACAGTCGACTGAAGGTTTTGTGACTGAGGAAGATTTTTTAAATTATGAATATTATGATGCAAACGTTTTTTAGATAGAAGATGATTTAAACCTTGAAGTAACATCTGATATATATCAATTTTATCCTAATAAAACCCTAAATTTGAGGTCAGGAGCAAAACAGGTGGTTCAAAACCCTAAAAAGAAGGTAATTCTTCCTCCTAAACAACAATCAAATCCAGCATTAGAAAAAAGACAGAACCAGGATAATCCAGAGAAGGTTATTGAAGTCGAAGAAGTGAATAAGAACATGCAGAATTTTAACTTTGAAAATTAATTTTCCAAAATTAAAGTCCCAATGCCTTTCACTAAATTGATTAAAAATCCTTGTTATAAGAATTCCGTTTTGAAAATGATGGGTTCAACAACCAGTCAAGTACCCTCTGACACAGTAAATTTATAGGAGGAGAATCCCTAAAATTTTATTGGATCAGCTTTAGCAGAGAAAATTGAAAATGATACAAGTGCATACCCACCTTTTTATATCACATTAACCATCCATGAGTAGATGATCCATAATTGTCTTTTGGATTTCGAAGCATCTCATAATCTAACGCCAAAAGCAGTCATGGAAGCTTTGGAATTGAGCATAACAAAACCTTATCATGACTTGTATGCTTTTGATTCTAGAGATGTCAAATGTTTAGGAGTGATAAAGGACATGGTGGTTAGCTTAGCTCAGCTACCAATGAAAAGTGTTATTATGGATGTAGTAGTGGTAGATATCACACCTAAATTTGGAATGCTCCTTTCTACATCTTGGGCTAAGAAAGTAGGGGGGACTTTACAGATGGACTTAACATATGCAACCATCCTTGTCTTTGGAGGTGAAATAGGAGGTTGTATAGAGATTTACAATTTTCTTATATTGTGATTGATGACGGGAATCCTACAAATCATCCATTATATGCTATTGAAAAGGATTTGGGGACTTTAATGTTGCAATTTAGTGATGATAACACTAATGGAATATTGCAGGTTGAAAAATAAATACCAGTCAAGCATTCTATAGAACAGAAGGATGAACTTTGGCAAATGTATTTTGATGGATCCTCATCCAAGGAGGGAGCAGGAGCAAGTATTTTCTTGATTTCTCCTGGTGGAAAATCAGTAAGTTTGATGTACAAATTGGAATTTGTAACCACAAATAATATAGCAGAGTATGAGGCATTGTTGTTGGGTTTAAATGCTGCAAAATACCTAGGTATTCAGCAAATATTTGTTTATGGCGACTCCGAGTTGGTTGTTCAGCAAGTAAGGAATAACTATCAAGTAAAACAAGATTTGTTGAAAGTATACAGGAATGAAGTATGGGATATGATAGATAATTTATTTGTGGCATTAAATATTTCCTATATTCCTAGAAATCATAACCAAACTGTTGATTCTCTTGCCCTAGCAGCTACACATTTCAAGATTCCTAAAACAACTCAACTGAAATATCCTATTGAAGTTAGGTACAGACCTTTTGTTCCTGATAATATAAAGCAATGGAGAGTTTTTGAGGATGATATAGAGATTAAAAGGTTTTTAGAGCTGACTAGTGAGTTCTCTAATTCCTTAATTGACCAAGAACATGATGATGAAACTGAATATACTGAGGGTGTTGCAAAAAATGAAATTGCAGGTCATAAAATCATTGAGCTGAAAAGTAATTTTATTCCTAAGGGTTTGGTGCCTTTAGAGAGGATTTTTTCGAAGGATGATACCCCCTTAAAACCAGCTATGCACTCTTCATAGGAGAATGTAATGGATTGTAATATCGACACAAAGGAAAATCCCAGGATGGTGAAGATCTCAAAGGCACTTACAGCAAAGCAGAGAAATAGGTACATCAAGTTGTTAAAAGAATATGTTGATATCTTTGCTTGGTCATATGAATATTTGAGGACTTATGATACTAGTATTATACATCATAAAGTGACTTTTGTTATCCACCTAAATGGTACCTCTCCGTCCGAGTGCCAACATTCCTCATGTTGGCGCACAAAAGGACATTTATGGATTGAGGGTTTCCCAAAACACTATAGATGGGATTATTAAGAACTACATTCATCATCCATCCAACTGGTTATTTTTACCTTTTAAATATGTCAAGTCCTGTACGCGGCTCTTATTACATGCAACTCACGTGTTGTACACAAGTATTGGTTGTTGCATCTCGCGTACAGATGTGTACGCGGGTTACCCTCAGAGAAACTCATGGGTCATACGCGAGTTGCCAGTATTGATACCCGCATACATGTCCCTTTGACATTAAAAATAAAAACACATGATTACTTGAGATTAGTTAAGCACTTAACCTTAATCTCCTTAATTGTCTCAACCTCCTCAACCTTCGAAACTGCCTTATTTCACCAAGTATAAATACAAGCCTTGGGGAGGGTATTAATCACATACACTTGGAGAGCAAAGTTATGCTGGTGGAGTTTATACAGAAGTCTTTGGAGTAGTGGAACTCAGAATCCTTTGGTTGCAGAGGATTCCTTGTCTCAGGCGTTGGGTTGTAATCTGAACTATTTCATTATTGTTAATAAAGAGAATACTTCTTCCATATGTGTCTTTAATGTCTCTCATATATTGTGGTTTGATAAATATTTATATTTCAGCATTCTGTATATGATTTATCTAACCCATTTATATATATGTATCATCTTGTATTTGGAAGATTGACTCTTGACAGGTGAAGGAGAAGCATCCCTGAAGGCTTTGGAGGAGAAGCAGAGCAGAAGAGGACAAGCTAGGATCAACTGTCGTGTATCGGGTGAGTCTTTCCTATCCTCCTATTTCCTTTACTGCACTCTAGATTCGATTGCCTGCAAGTTTCTTGAGTATGTTGGTAACCCCAGACCTTCGGTTACAAGGTGTTTATTCCTGTAAAACAGAATTGGCAACTCCACTAGGGAGCCCAGACTGTTGTAGGTTGTTTCTGTCACCCCTGACCAGTCTTTGCTTTGAATTTTGTGTGTGGTTTTTTATCCTGGTTCATACTTAGTACAGTGCTTGAAAGTCTTGTGGCTTTTTCTTGTTTTTTGAGAAAAAATTTGTACCTGTACATAGGTTGCTCTTCTGCACAGTCGCATACAGAGGTTCCCATATGCGGGTTTCTCCCTTGGACAGTCACGTACAGTACACAAGTTACCCTTATATATAGTCGCGTACAAGCCTGGAAATAGGGATTTTTTAGGATTGGGTTTGCTTGTCGCTCTCTTTGTGTAATTCATGTTTGTTAGTTGGATTTATTTATGAATACTATGTTGTTTGTCTGAAGACCTTTAGTGACCACACTTTGTGCTTTTTCGAAATCCCTTGGGTTTCTTTTGTTTGGATTGTCTTCTATTTGCATGCTGAAGTAGCTTGGCCTATTGGGTTATAGGTTAAAGTGTCTCTATCCAGATCAGTGATCAGTGTCTTGGGCATTGTTTTTCAGTCTATCTTTTGATGATGGTTGGTTTGTCACTTTCCTTTATGCATTTACAGTGATTTTTTTCATTGTGTATACCCAAGCTAGGGTTCCTAGTCTTCCTTTGTTGGTTGTTTCTTGGTTATGTTAGCCTGTTTTACTTCAATTTGTTGTTTTTATACAGTTGATTAGATCCAAGTTTACTCAAGTTTAGTGCATTTTAGGTGCATGGTAGAGTTTGAGCAAGTTTAAAAGTGAAAAGAAAAAACATTGTTAAGCTTTTGCATTTGCTTTTGCATTAGTAGTTTTCATTTTCAGTTTTAAAATATAATCTCAAAAACTACAAAAAACATAGGCTTAGTTTCTTTTATCGTTTGCATTAGTTCATCAATATATATTTACAACAAAAAAAAAAGTTTGCTTTAATAGTGGTAATTTGCTTTGAAAAAAATATACACCTTTAGTTTTATTTATTTCCGATTGAGTCAAAAACACCATAAGTACATTACTCCATTTCCTTCTGAGTAAGAAACAACCCTTTAAAATGAATGCAATAATTAAAATTTATTAGTACTTTTTGCTTTTATGGGCCTTTCACCTATTAGCTTAGGCTAGACTTGTGGGATAGGAAGTGTAAACTTCCCATAAGTTTTAAAATTCAGACATAGTGGACTTTTCTTTAGGTAAATCCTTGACTTTATCGATTGTATCTGGGAAGCTCCTCTCAAACGAGAGTCAAGCACAAGGCCGCGTGGAGGCATTGGACAGAGGAGATAACCCTCTGAATCCTTGTCAAAACATAAATCAGGACTTTTACGCATCTGGGGATTCTGTCCTAGACAGAGTTTCAGGCTCAACTACCCTGCCCATGCATACGAGTCAGGCTTGCGACTGTCCCCCCAGACTGTTGGTATAGCTAAGGTATCCTCTGGTCTCTTGACATTTAGGGTTCATACCTAGGTAAACTGGAAGGTTATTTTTGGTTCACCTTGAACGGGCTTGGAAGGTAACCCTTGTTGTAAGTGTAGCAAGGCAGTTGGGTGATTCCTCCACTCGTGCCTAAGAACCACTTCAAGGACGCTAAGTAATCGTTCATCAGCTTTCTTCGGGAAAGTACATCTTTCACCCTTGTTTGATTGTTTGAGGCTTTAGGATTTTTATAGTGTATGCTCTATGTTTTTCCCTGTGTTTAGTTGGCCTTAGGGTGTGATTTATCAAATTTTTAATCATGGAGGACCAACCTATTAGAAGGTCAAGAAGGTTGAGAAACCTTCCTCCTCTCGTCACATTGGAGCCTCCACCTCCACCCCAAAGGCGGAGATTGGACACAGACGGTTCATTTGAACCAGTAGGGATAAGTGAAGTTCTTGGTGAAACAGAACTGATAGCTAACCATTTTGATCTTGATATAGTTGAGATAGAAGAATTGCAGGCTAACGAGTTTGCAAGGAACTTTAACACCCCCTTGACCGATTTAAATGATCCTGTGATCATTCAGGTTAGACCTTTTGATTCACCTATATTAGGTGACCCTATGGGTAGGATCATGTCTTCTGCGGAAGAAATACCTTTTGTATTCACCTCAACCATTCCGGTTGAAGGGGTACTACCTCCCCCGGTAAGTGCTCCTAGATCTAGTTTACCTTCTACACCTTTAACTCCAGCGAGCCGAGTGGTTCAACCACCGGTTCATTCAAACCTAGCGGGTACTTTTGGTGATATGGTTACTGGGATCCCTAGTATACCTACCATTCCTTCTTCCTTTCCATATACTACCCAGAGCAGTCCAGTAGGATCCTCAGCATCTATCCAAGGATTTCCTTGGAATGGGGGGCACATTCCCCCATCCAGTCCATACGTAGGTCCATCACCTTCCTATGTAGGAGTGCAGTTTGGGAACAATACCTCTTATGGGAAAAGTTTCTAAACTCCAATTTTGGTCCCATTTACAAGCTCTCCCTTTTCATTGTTCAGCGGAGGGATACCGGCTCCTATCTTTTAGACCCCTATTTCTATGGGGACAGCCCGAACTTCTTATACTGCACCTCCCACACACAATCCTGTGGCTTACGGATGGAATTCATTTCAAAGTAATCTACCCACTTCGCAACCGGTGGCAGGGGGAAACTCCACTTTTACCCATGGGCATTCAGGGGCAGGTCCCTCTAATCCTCATGCTGGCACATTCGAAGGCAAAGTTGGTGAAGATCCTGGGGCTCATGCCACCACATTCCATTTATGGTGTTCTTCGAATTTGTTGAATGAAGATTCAGTTAGGTTGAGGCTGTTCCAGAGAACCTTGACAGGTACCATGGCAAAATGGTATATTGAATTGCCTTCTGCTGCTTTCAGTAGTTTCTTGGACTTGGCTAATGCATTTCTTAACCACTTTCAGCTTCCAGTCCGATATGATTTCGGAACGGACTTGTTGTCTACCTTTAGGAATAACAAGGCTACCCACATCTCAGATCACATCCAAGAGTGGAGAAGGAGAAAGAGCCTTATGAAAGCCAATATCCCTCCTGAGTTCCTTTTAGAGTGGTTCCTTAAATCCTTGCTGCCCTACATATCTAAGGACGTATCCACCTCAGGAGTGACAAATGAAAAAGAAGCCATTCTCAGGGCCCAGCAATTGGATTTGATTTATTCACAATTTGGGATCTTGTATGAGATCATCCCTTAGGCACCGAGGCCTACGCACGATGCAGAGAAGCCTAAGCCTGGAACCCATGCCGATGGTGTGGTTGTGTCCATTAACTCTCCCACCGTAGAATCTTTGGCTAAGCAACTTCATCAGTTGTCTGTCAAGCAATCTACGGTGGAGGTAGCAAAGGCTACCCCCTCCCCCCATAGTGCAAATGTTTTTGCACAAACCTCTTAGAAGGGCAATCAGTAGCCCGGCGGGAAGAAAAAGAAAGGTAATAAGGGAGAGGAAAATCAAAACAAGAAGAAGCCCATGAACAATGCTAATGGGGGAAAAAAATAAAAGAATAAGATCAAGTTCCCATGTAAGTTGTGCCATGAGGACCACCTTACTCACCTTTGTCCCCTTATGGATCAAGCCTAGAAGCTGCTTAAATCTCAACAACCGGCTGTCCTGAAGGATCCTTTTCCCCAAGGACAGAACTCTGCTTCAGCTTCCAATGTAGTAGGGGGCACTCAGACTTCCCCTGACCCAAACTATATCAACATGGTTCGATCTTTGACTTTGTTGCAGACAAGGAATAAAAATTATGAGAAAGCGACTCTTGAGAAGGGTAAAGCTGTAGGTGAAACTTCTAACCCTCTCATAATAGAGAAGCCTACTGAAACTATGCCGAAGATACCGAAAGGTGTCTTCAAGAAGATCTTGCATAACCCTAATGCTAGGGTTTCTTCAAAATACTCCATGGTTGAAGATTTAGCTCAAATCCCGTGTGCAGTGTCATCTTTAGAGGTGTTACAGAGTTGTCCTACCCAGCGGGATGCTCTCTTAGCAGCTTTAGGCAGCATGGACTCTTCGAGTCTCATGGAAAAATTTCATTTGTTCGATGTTAAAATTCACCTACCTTACCATGTAGCCTTATCAATAGATGTCATCCATGGTGGTAAGACCATTGGAAGGGTAGTTGTTGATGAGGGGGATTCTACATGTGTTATGTCCTTGGCCTGTTGGAAAGCTCTCGAATCCCCAGAGCCGGTCCCATCAAACACTCTGCTTACTGCTTTTGATGGAAGATCCTTTCATCCGCATGGTATCCTACCGGCTTTTGAAATTAAGTTGGCAGGCAAAGTAGTGTCTGTTGAAGTAGAAGTGATTGATGCTCCTTTGGACTACAATTTGCTTCTGGGAAGGAACTGGACTTATGCGATGTCCGCTATTGCGTCGGCCGTCTTTCGTGTAGTGGTTTTTCCACATGAGGGTAAGTTGGTTACTATCGATCTACTTGATTTTACCCAAAAAGGTCGTTTAGAGTCCAATGAGTCCACTGTGCCATTGGTTGATCAGGTCAAACCTGTTGCACAGAGCTTGGGGGCTAGAATGTGCGCATCATTGATGGGCACATTCGATCTTCCAGCCCGGTTAATTATATCGGTTCTACTAGTGTGGGGAAGTCCATAGCTACGGTTGTCGATAGGACTGATCCTTGGGTTCTCCCAACCCCCCATGAACCAGAAGTGCCCTTATCGGTAGTGGAGGTCACTTATCAAGATATCACTCAAGCCACTGTTGATCTCATTCCAGATCCTCTAACAGTCTCGGATGATCTGGAAGAAGTCTATTTGCCCGCATGGGCAGAAAACTCTTCGCACTCTATAGATTGTTTAGACATGGTTTTACCTTCTGATGAAGCCATTCTGGAAGCCATGAGTGGACATGGTAATATTTGTGAGGATATTCATGATCGATCCTATTTTCTTCCAGAACTAAGCAGAATAGAAAATCAAGAGTTTCATTTGAGACTGTCTGAAGATGTTGATATACCTATCAATCCCTTGCCTAGGGAAGGAATTTTTGTCGAGGGGAATATGGCAAATATTTCCACCACCATACCTATTAACATCTCTGTAAACCCTAATGTCGTGGAAAACATATACATAGGTGCAACTTGCACTCCTGAAGAGATTTCCATCTATACTACCTTGTTTAAGGAATTTCACGATGTCTTTGCCTGGTCATATGAGGAGATGCCAGGCATAGATCCATTGATTGTTGAACATGAAATCTGAACATATCCTGATGCCAAGCCAGTTCAACAAAAGTTAAGACCTGTTAACCCGCACAAAACAGCGGCTGTGAAGGCAAAAGTTGAAAAGCTGTTGAAGGCTGGTTTTATCTACCCCGTAGCTTTGACTGAATGGGTATCCAACCCTATTTCGGTTGATAAGAAGCAAGGGACTATTCATGTCTGTACAGACTTTAGAGACCTTAATAAATCCTTTCCTAAGCAAAACTATCCCACACCCATTTATAGACCAGATCATAGATGCCTGTGCGGGAAGTGAGGTGTTTTCGTTTATGGATGGTTTTTCCGGATACAATCAAATTCAAATAAAACCAGAAGATCAACATAAAACTGCTTTCATTTTTCCTTGGGGTACCTTCGCATATAAGAAAATTCCCTTTGGATTGAAAAATGCTGGGGCAACCTTTCAATGTGCTATGAACTTTGCTTTCCATGACATTAAATCCATTGTCGAACCATACCTTGATGATCTGCCCGCAAATTCTCGTAAGAGGATCCAACATCCAGATCATTTACGGTTGATATTTGAGAGATGTAGATATTATAAAATCCACTTGAATCCCCACAAGTGTGTATTCTGTGTCAAGTCAGAAAGATTTCTCGGGTTCATTGTCTCTAATAGAGGCATCCAGGTGGATCCTTTGAAAGTTGAGGCCATTATAAATCTGCCTCCTCCTTGTTCTCTCAGGCAACTTCAAATCCTGCAAGGAAAGTCTAATTTTATTTGACGTTTTTTTTTTAACTATGCCAAGATTACTAAAGGTTTCATGCGCTTGCTCAAACAGGACACCCCATTTGTATGGGATGAAACCGCACAACTTGCTTTCAAGGCATTGAAAAAATCTTTGCTGTCGGCACCCTTATTACGTCCACCAGATTATTCTAAGGATTTTATATTATATCTGGCTGCGTCGGAGTCGATCATTGGGGTAGTACTAGTCCAGGAGGATGATAAGCTTGTAGAGCATGTCATTTATTATCTTAGCTATGCTTTGGATGGACCTGAACTTAGATACTCCCACGTTGAAAAATTAGCCTTAGCAGTTGTTTATGCTATGCAGAGGTTACGTCACTACATTTTCCTGAGGACCACAATAGTAGTGGCAGATGTGAATCCGTTTCAATATGTTTTATCCCGACGGATTGTTGGGGGAAAATTTAACAAATGGGTAGCCATTTTCCAAGAGTTTGACTTGGATTTCCAGTCCGCTAAGTCTAAGAAGTCCTTAGTTTTTGCTGAACTTATAGCAGAATTTCCTACTGAAGAAGATGTAGCTGTTGAAGATGACTCATTCCCAGATGAACACATCTTCCTGATATCCACCTCTAATCCTTGGTATGGAGATATTCTTATATATCTCCAGACTTTGAAGTACCTTGCAGCTTCCTCAAGGGAGGAACGATGTAAATTACACCTTCATGCCAAGAACTACCTCATTATAGGAGATACATTATATCGACAAGGGGTAGATTCCGTTTTGTGTCGTTTCCTTACCCACAAGGAAGCGGAGATTGTCCTAAATGATTCCCATAGTGGAGAATGTGGGTGTCATTTATCTAGGTTAGCAACGACCCAGAAGATATTACGTGTCGGTTATTTCTGGCCCATGAACTTTAAAGATTGTGTGGAAGCAGTGAAGCGCTATCATCCCTGTCAGCTTTACACTAGGAAGATGCGGTCACATCCTGCTCCGTTATTTCCCATTGTCTCGGTAGGCCCCTTCATGAAATGGGGGATTGATTACATGACATGCAACCCAGCCTCGGCTAGGGGGCATAAATACACCATTGTCATTGTTGACTATTTTACGAAATGGGCAGAGGAAATGCCTACTTTTAAAGCCGATGGGGAAATGACAGCTTTCTTTGTATTCAATCAGATTATAGCATGGTTTGGTATACCCAAAGTGATTGTCACTGACCATGGCAGTCATTTTTAAAATAACATGATGATGGAACTGACCACCATGCTCGGATTCAGACAAGAACATTCTTCTCCGTACTATCCGCAAGAAAACGGTTAGGTTGAGGCTGTCAACAAAACTTTAAAAACTATCCTTAAACATACAATTGATGCAGCCCGTTCTAACTGGCACATCATGCTATATCCTGCTCTTTGGGCCTACTGAACCAACGTAAAAACTGCTATGGGTTTTTCCCCTTTCCAACTCATTCATGGAGTGGAATCAGTTACTCTGATTGAGTGTGAAATCCCATCTCTAAAGATATCCATTCATGTGTTACCTGATACGACAGATCTTGAGGAACATCTGGTACATTTAGAACACCTTGATGAATAGCGTAGAGATGCACTGACTGCTAACCAAGCTCATAAATATAGGGTCAAAACTCAGTATGATAAATCAGTCAAACCTAGGGTTTTCTCTAAGGGGGAACTTGTCTTGCTTTGGGACCAAGACAAAGAACCCCTGGGGGCAGGAAAATTCAAGGAAATGTGGTTAGGACCTTATGTCGTGTCGAAAGCATTGAATAAGGGCGCATATGAGTTAGTTTAATTTGATGGGAATAAGCTGCCTGTGCCTAGAAACGGGCTCTACCTGAAGAAGTACTATGATTAGGCTTAGCACTTTTTCTTGTATTTTTATTGTATGTATTTTTATGTACATTAGGTTGTCAGTTTTGTTTTTTATACTATCTACTGGTTGTTGCAGATGTCTTCTGAAAGGTATATAGGGTTCACTGATGGCGCCAACCATCACACTTGTAACCTAGCCTCGGCAGCATGGGTTATCTATTCTCCCTCAGGACAGCTTGTTGCCGCGGGAGGCGCTTGTCTAGGTCCTGCTTCTAATAATGTTGCTGAGTATAGGGCTGTAATTGAGCTCCTATGGGATGCTTTGTCACGTGGTATTACCCAACTTGAGGTCCATATGGATTCTTAGTTAGTGGTTTCCGAGCTCAATCGGGCTTATCAGGTACGAAATCCTATTTTATTACATCAGTTCATGCAAATTCGTTTATTGGAAAGACATTTTGAAGTTATTACATTCAATCATATTCCACGAAATCAGAATTCATTGATTGATGCATATGCTAATTACATTTTAGATTGGCATCTCACACACATTTTATAAAGATATACAGCAAACATATAAAAAACATTTGTAAATAAACTGACAACAATATATATATATATATATATATATATATGTAAAATATCTGTTCATATATAGGTCAAGTTTGATCCTCATATACAAAATGTGGATCGGAGTCCATCAAAATGTCCTAGATCTACGTAGGACCACCTTGTTCCCCATGGTCCCTCTGCACCCTGGCTTCCTCAGCCTCCTCGACTTCGGCAGCCTCTATATATACAAGTACCACTCTGACCACTCACCTGAATAGACGTAGCCATACTGGTGGAACTCCAACTACGAACTCCTACATGGTATTTGGGATATGCTCTATCTGTAAGGTAGGTACTCTTTGGGTCAGCCTGGCCAACTTCCCCTCTAGAACCCTGATCAATCTCGGGTCTTCGCCTATGATAGGATGAACAAACATGCGTTGGTGCCCTTTAGGGAGGACCGGTCCAATATCTGCATTTTGATACATTTATGGGATTAAGACTTGTACATATGTATATATCTATCATTTTAAAATTCATAAAAATTTTAAAAATGATAAAAATTTTAAAAATTACTTACCTATCTTGCCCCATGCTCCTCCTAGAAGGAGGACAACGTCGCGGTCACCTCGAAATTCCATCCCGGCATATGGAAACTGCTCCAGTGCTGGTAGCTGTCGTTCCCACCAGGTATAGAAATCATCATCATATACACTGTGTACTATGTCTCCTCCTCCTTGATGGAGGAAGATGTCTCCCCACCTGCTCAGCCTTGGCTGACGTGGAGATCTGATCAATAGAGGTATGGAAAGGCTCAATGCTGGTACTCTTGAAGAAGAAGAAGGCCACTAATATGCTTGCATAACCAAATTTTTTCCGCCTTCCTCTCTTGCAATCAGATAATTGTCTCTTCATGATAGGGACAACTCCCGAGCACCAATCATAGAGAGCACCACGGAAACAGTCAACTGCCAGCCTCATTTGGTTCCTTGTAGCCAAATGTAGAGATGAGGATCCTGAAATTCTCATGATGGTGCTAGCAAGTACCTATAGAATGAAGTCACTGATATGTACAACAGGAATGCAACTCCCTCTCTTTTGAGTGCCAGGTGTGCAAAATACATCTATATAGTTTTGGACACTTAAGGGGTCACCGCCCCTACCAGTGCCCTCTAAGTTCACTGGTGCTCCTCGACGTGACAGACCGGTTATGAAATATATGTCTTCAGTGGTAATCTCCAAGGTTTCACCCTGTAGGTTGAACATCCCCAAGTCATAATCCCAATAATTTACCATGAAATCAAGTATGCGGACATTGGCCCGCATTGGTAATGTGCAAAAGAATTTCAGTAGCCCACTGGTTCACAATGCCTGTATAGTGGGCACACTTTGGAGTGCTGCTTGGTCCATTATTTTGTGCTCCCTTTCCCTCCATTCTAGAACCATCTTTAACCTAGAAAAACAAGTAATTTGATTCAGTAATTCCATATCAAAATTCAAAATTTTTTGACTATATTTAGCCTTTTATCCTTCACGCAGTACACGCGACTGTCTAGTTAGACAGGTTGCGTACTGTACGCGACTGTCTAGTTAGGCAACTTGCGTATAGAACGCGTGTACGCGAGTATTCACACTAGCAACCCGCATACCCGTCGTGCTACTTTTAGGATGCTTTTAATAATAGAATTCAGACTCAAAATTGATAATTGCTTGGATCAAAATGAAGAGCTCAGGGTGTAGGATTACCTGCAACTAGCGGATTTCGATTTCGTCGGTCCAATTGTCCACAATGATCGAACAAAGGTACAAGGTAAAACTTGCTTTTTATGGCTCAAAAGTTCAAATGGTGAGTTTTGTTTGATTTTTCAACTATTTATAGAAATTATATTTCTTTAAGTGGGTCTTTTTATATAGTTTGAAATGTCATTCAACTAATATCATATTTCTTTATGCTTTGGAACAAGTTTTTCACTATTACAAAGTGTTGTTGCTCCAATTGGGTGGTTTTGTCATTTCCAATACATTTTTGGCACCTTTTATTCCAACCACATTAACCTCAGCAATCAACCTTTTTCCACAGACTATGGTATCATTAACCATTAGTTCCCTGTTTTGTACCATTGTTCTTCCATGGATAGGACCCTTTTTCATGAGTATCCTTCTTCTAAGCTTATGTTGTCCTTTGGTATTCATGCCACAACTATTCCAGGTTCAGGGGTATCCTCTTAGCTATTTTACACGCCAAACAGAGCTTCTTTTGAATCTCTTTTTACAAGCTATCCCTTTATAGGACTCCCCGCCCTTATGGAGTTTCTTTAGGCCCAGGTCTGACTCCTTCAAAACAGACTTGACTGCCGAGTTAACTCGTCTGTTCAAGCTCGTTAAGAATATGTGAGCGGGCATCCGCATTGGTGGTAGGTTATCTCTTTCTCAGACCATGTGGAATAATATGAGAAATGATTGCTCTCTTTTCTTTTTGAATTGAGAAGAGTATTCTCAGGTATAGGTTTATCACTTTTCCGGACCCGAGGGACTAAATTTATGGAAAAGGAACACCCGGTTTGAGCTTAGTTTTCTCTTTTTTGTGCTCTGGACCTAAACATGAAAAAGATTTCAAGTGTACTTTGTGTCTTTGTCATGCTCGTTAAACACTTACGAACAAAGCAATGAGTTTATTGTTGTAAGCCCCATTTCTCGTAACCAAATGGATCTTTCCAAGTGTTCTTGCTTTCCTTCACACTCGTAAAACTCAAGCTATTTTATGTTGTTCTGGAAGGAGTGTTGGGTAGATGTTAATTTAACCTTTTTCGGACCTCCCTGACTAAGTACAACAAAGGTTCACCTTTTCTTCTACGGAAGTTAAGAGAGTTCTTTTGTGGTATGTTTTATACTTTTTCAGCCTCAGGAGACTAAATTGGACGAAAAAGGACCCCCCTGGAGTCTTCTTTGGAGTTTTCAGACTCTCTAAATGTTAAAACACCAGCTGAGCATGTACTAGTTCGAGCTCATTAAATCCACAAATCATTGACACTATCAAGCATTATTTTCCCATCTCTTCAAGCTTGTTAAAAAATGAAGAGGGATCCAAGTTTACTTTACTGGACTCGTTAAAATTTAACAGGGAAGGTAAGGAAGAAATTTTCTCTTGTTTTCAGTAATGGCAGCATGTCCTCCTTGAACATAGCACTCTTTGTTTTTCGATATCCATGTTTCAGTGATTACTTTTTCATTCAGCTACTACCTTGAGTTTCTTACTCCTCCTCTTGTCCGTTATACCTGGGGAATCTGATCATGTCTCCTACATGACAGATAGGTCTAGTTGTTCTATCTATAAGTTAAATGCTGCCTTGGGTCATCTTTGTGTTGTGCTCATTGTTCAAGGACTATACCTAATGTCTGATCTATAGCCTAATCCCATCATTGTTATATCTGTTATCTATTGTGTCTCCCTTATTTTGCCCAGTTCCTAGTCACTCATGTGATCCGTTGGAGGATCTATTGCCTTCCTTATCATAGCATGGTTCTGTTTCAGTACTTCCTGATGACGAAGACCTCGAGTTTTGATGTTTGTACCTCAGGATTCACTTTCATCATTGGTGAATTCCTTTGCTTGAGTTGTCGATTATCACCTATTGATTGACAAACTATTGAATCCTTTCCATGTTCGACTTCAGCTTACCCTTATTCACATGGCTTGGATTGTACTGGTTCTTTGGGATCCTTTATGAAGACCTTAGTTCCTCACCTATGGACTAAGTTGCGCAAGATTATGTTCTATTCATATAAATAGCTTCCAGATCTTTGAAGACTCATCATTATTGTATATTGTGTCTTTGATCCACCTTTGTAATATATGTGGTTTCATACCTCTATCATATGATGGACTCAAATATTGTAAAGGAGCTAGTGTTCCAGTAAATTGAACATAGCATCCTTAGATGTAACTTTGTATATGACATTACTATGTATTTGTTTCAGGTACTCTCTCTGCTCCATTGGATTTCTGAGTTCTCCAAAGATAAATATTATAATGTATTTCAGCCATCATTTCCCTCTGACCTCACACATTAGGGGGCATCTGTTATCCACCTGAATGGCACCTCTTCATCCGAGTGCCAACATTCCTCATGTTGGCACACAAAAGGACATTTATGGATTGAGGGTTGCCCAAAACACTATAGATGGGCTTATTAAGAACTACATTCATCATCCATCCAACCGGTTATTTTTATCTTTTAAATATATCAAGTCATGTACGCGACTCTTATTATATGCAACTCGCGTGTTGTACGTGAGTATCGGTTGTTGCATATCATGTACAGATGTGTACATGGGTTACCCTTAGAGCAACTCGTAGGTCATACCCGAATTGCCAGTATTGATACCCGTGTACATGTCCCTTTGACATTAAAAATAAAAACACGTGATTAATTGAGATTAGTTAAGCACTTAAACTTAATCTCCTTAACTGTCTCAACCTTCGAAAATGCCTTATTTCACCAAGTATAAATACAGGCCTTGGGGAGGGTGTTAATCACATACACTTGGAGAGCAAAGTTATGCTGGTGGAGTTTATACAGAAGTATTTGGAGCAGTGGAACTCATAATCCTTTGGTTGCAAAGGAGTCCTTGTCTCAGGCGTTGGGTTGTAATCTGAACTATTTCATTATTGTTAATAAAGAGAATCCTTCTTCCATATGTGTCTTGAATGTCTCTCATATATTGTGGTTTGATAAATATTTATATCTCAGCATTCTGTATATGATTTATCTAACCCATTTATATATATGTATCATCTTGTATTTGGAAGATTGACTTTTGATAGGTGAAGGAGAAGCATCCCTGAAGGCTTTGGAGGAGAAGCAGAGCGGAAGAGGACAAGATAGGATCAACCGTCGTGTATCGGGTGAGTCTTTCCTATCCTCCTATTTCCTTTACTGCACTCTAGAGTCAATTGCCTGTAAGTTTCTTGAGTATGTTGGTAACCCCAGACCTTCGATTATAAGGTGTTTATTCCTGTACAACACTTTGAAACCAAATGTCAAACCATTCAAACAGAAATTGAGGAGAATAAATCCTGCTTTATTTCCTGTCATAGAAAAGTAAGTAAAAAATTTGTTGGATGCTAATATCATTGTTCCTCTTCGATATTCTTCATGGGTAGAAAAAATAGGACCTGCCAGAAAAAAGAATGGAGAAATAAGATTGTGTGTTGACTTCCGTAATTTGAATAGGTCTTCACTTAAAGGCAACTATCCTTTACCAAAAATTGAACAAATATTACAGAAGGTGGTGGGTGCACAAAGGATTTCGATGGTGGATGGTTTTTCAGGGTATAATCAAATTGCAATGCACCCTGATGACAGAGAAAAGACAACCTTCACTACCCCTTGGGCTACTTTCATGTACGACAAAATTCCATTTGGATTAATGAATGCTGGAGCTACCTTTCAAAGCGCTATGGACATAGATTTCGTTGGAGAGAAGGATAAGTTTGTGGTGATATATTTGGATGACATGATAGTCTTCTCACAGTTTGATGAAGAGCACTTAAAACACCTAAAACAAACTTTCTTGAAATGTAGAAAATATGGACTGTCTCTCAATCCAAAAAATTCACATTTTGCTGTACAGGAAGGTAAGTTGTTGGGTCATTTGGTTTCAGCTGATGGCATAAGGATAGATCCAGAAAGGGTAAAAGCTATTTTGAAGATCAGTTTACTGAGAAGTAAGAAGGATGTGCAATCTTTTATTGGAAAAATAAATTTTCTACGTTGGTTCATACCAAATTTTGCTGAAACCATTAAACAAATAACAGCCATGTTGAAAAAAGATCAGGAAGTGAAGTGGACTGTAGAGGCTAGGAATTCATTTGAGAAGATTAAATTGGATCTTACAGAAGCACCAGTGCTAGCGAGTCCTGATTTTTCAAAGGAATTTATGACTTTTTCTTTTGCAACAGAGGATACTTTAGCAGGTGTTTTGTTATAGAAGAATAATGATGGAATTGAGCAGCCAATTGCATTTTTCAGTAAGACCCTCAGAGACTCAGAGTTGAAGTACAACACTTTGGAGAAACAATCTTACTCATTGGTAAAAGCATTAAAATTCTTCAGAATTTATGTTTTACATTCTAAAATCATTTCTTACATTCCTAATGCTTCCATTAAGGATATAATAACTCAACTTGATAGTGAAGGGAAAAGAGGAAAATGGATTGCTAAGATAATGGAATATGATGTGGACATTAAGCCTACAAAACTAGTGAAAGGACAAGGTTTGGCTAAATTGTTATCTGATTCAAATTGTCAAGCTTTAGGTCTTCATTTGATGGAAGAATAGTCTGTACAAGAAGAATTGCAAGCTGAACAAGAGAAGGAAAAGATTATGGAGCAGTATGCAGAATCCACATGGTATGCAGACATTGTACACTTCCTTTTGTATTTACAATGCCCTGAACATCTAGATAAAAAGGCTGCTAGGTCATTGAAGTTGAGAGCTACTAAATATTGTTTGATAGAACAGCAGCTATTTTGGAAAGATACAGGAGGTATTCTGCTTAGATGTTTGGACAAGCCAGAAAATTGAGGAGGTAATCTCAGAATATCATGAAGGTGTTTGTGGGGGACATAAGTATTGGAAGGAAACTGCTTATAAAGTCTTGAGGTCTGGATATTATTGGCCTTCTTTATTCTCTGATGTATACTAGCAGGTAACAGCTTGTATCCCATGTCAAAATTTTGCTGGTAAGCAAAAGTTAGTGTCTCTACCTTTGAATTCTATTGCAGTGAATGCTTCATTTTCAGCAGTGGGGCTTGGAATTTGTAGGGGAGATAAATCCTTCTTCTTCAGGGCAGCATAAATGGATTTTGATAGCTACATATTTCTTCACTAAATGGGTAGAAGCTATCCCCATAAGAAATGCAATAGACAAGGTAATCATTGGTTTTATTCAGGAAAATATTCTTAGCAGATTTGGATGTCCCAAGAAGTTATTGATTGATAATGCTAAAGCTTTTAAGTCCAAAGCTATGGTGACATTTTGTGAAAACAATGGCATTTTTTTGAAACACTCAACACCTTATTACCCTCAAGGAAATGGGTTAGCTGAGTCAACTAATAAGAGCATTATTCAGAGCATCAAGAATTTATTGACTCAGAATAAAAGGTCATGGGACTCAATGCTAAAATATGCACTGTGGTATGACAGGATAACAATTAAAAAGGCAATTGGAACTTCTCCTTTTCAGCTAGTTTATGGCACTGATGTAGTGTTTCTTGTTCAACTTGGTATTCCAGTGATGAAATTTATTCAAGACAGTCAAGAGGAACCCAATGACATTCAAAGGAGAATTTATGCACTAATTGAACTACAACAAGAGCGTCAATCAATAGAAGAAAAGGCTCAGCTGTACAGAAAGAAGATCAAAGAAAGGTTTGATATAAAGATCAAAGAGAACACCTTTTTTAATGGAGATATGGTATTCAGATGGGATGCTAGAAAGGAACAGAAAGGAAAACATGGTAAGTTTGATGATTTATGGTTTGGTCCTTTCATAGTGTCAAAGATTATGGAGAATAATACTTTAATATTACATACCTTGGATGGTGAGGAGTTGTCTAATCCAATCAATGGACGATTCCTCAAGCATTTTTACAGTTTTTGAGGGAAAAAGATTTGATTTTCATTGTATATACTGGTGTGTGAAGGTTTGAATAAAGACTCCATAGCCCAATGGATATTTTGCAGAAAAAACAGACAGTTTTAGTTACAGCACAGAAGGCACTGATCTACAGGTTTTTGAAGCCTCATAAGGAGGACTTCGTCCCACAGCAGGAGCCAGATGTTATAGCTTGTTTTTGTTTTCTAGTTTGAATCATATGCTTATCATAAAACATGAATTTTCTTATTGCTTTAGCATTTTTGAACTTGATTTTTTTAAAGTATTTTGCTAGTATATTTATGTTTATGATTGATTTTATAAGTTTTCTTTTAATTTTGTAGATTTCATAGTTTTTTATGGGCTTATAGGATGTATGTATTTTGGAAAGGTTCTAAATAAATATCATAAGGTCTTATCAAAGGTTAATTATCAAAATTTAACACTTTGTTTTGAGTTTTGGTGAAAAAAATCATTGAACAGATATTCTTATAGCTCAAAGACAAAAAATATGAACAAGGGCGCTACAAGAAAATTGTGCCCTTTGAAAAAGTCATAATTTTTCTCATGAGTTCCAAAATTTTCACATGAGAGGATATTTTTGTACCTATCAAGGAGATTGATACGTGTTCATGCCATATTAATCATTTTGACAAGTGTTTTGAGTTAAGGAAGGAATCATTCGGGTGATTTGCAGTTGTCCGAAAGGTGGAAGATATAGATCCTTTAAACAAAAATGATCATGCACGATGAGGGAAATTCGTTGTCAATTACAAATTTACTAAATGTATGAAAAATCATAGAAACCATATTGAGACCTGGTAGTTCGTGGTTGGAGAATGAATATGGTTAGATAGTTAGGGTTTGCAGGGTAATCGACTGGTGAAATCGTGGCAGCTGAAGACAGAGAAGCAAAGCTCAGGGGCCACCTGGGAAGGCAAAATACCAAATTTTAAGCAATCAAAACTATTATCACGACAGGTATGCAACCAATTGCTGACATCATCCATGAATTTGGGTTTGTAGTGACAGAAGTTGTAGTGATGGTGGTTAATTGAGAATTACATCATATTCAAGAGCTCGATTTCTTGCTCAGTTATTAAATCTTCGTTCCCAATTAAAATTGTCCCAAAATTCTTATTAGTGATGAGGAAAAGTTGATGTTAGGGTTTTCAATCTGCTCAATTTCTGATTTACTATCGAGACTACATACTTTCAAAATAGCTCGAACCATTTACTAAGGGAAAAACAATTAAGGTTTATTGTTCAGAATGAAGAAGAGTGGGAAAACGAATAGAGCTGAGCCTTTAGACATTTCTTGGGGTAAAACTTTCCCTGACTGTGCAAGGTTGTTTTCAGAAGTAGGCTAATTGAATTATTTTGAGAAAATCAATGGTCATCATACAAAGGTTTCATATAAATTTGCTTAGGGATTAGAGAAAGACACAGTCATATTTAATACCATAAATATTGAGCTAACTAGAGAATTAATATCAGAGGCTACAGGCATTGCTGATGAGGGTGAGTATTGGTTCAAGAAGGTTCCTTTTTTTTAACTCAGAGAATTATCTACTGCCAAATGTTGTTGCATATTGGGGTAAAGGAGTACATATACATAAATTTAAACCAGAATGGAGAGAGCCAATCAAGGTCCTGCAGATTTATGTAACTTGTGAAGGAAGATATGCCTCTATGTTTAAATATCATTTTAGGTTTCTTCAACATTTAAGTCATGAATCAAAGATGAATCTCCCTTTCATTTTTCCTTAAAATTTTGTAGAATATGTCTAATAGAGTAAAGGAGAATCAAGATCATACTAAGCAGTCCATATTTCATCATGGTTTAATAAAAATAATCATCAGTACTGAGCTTCAAAAGAGAGGAAATACTTGAGATTATTTTCTATTTTGGTATGGGTTTCAAAGTGAGAAGGAGGACCAATCAAAGAGAATACAAGTGAACAAAGCCTAGAACCTAGTAAACAAGTTGAAGAAAGAAGTCATAGTCGAAGTAGAAGAAGAAACTGTACAAGAAAGGTCTATGACACAAAGGGTTGAAAAAAATGAAAGTGAACAGCAAGGGAAAACTGAAGAAGATGAAAATAAAGTTGATGAAGATGAGTTGTTGACAGTTCACAGGAAAGATTTAGATCATGCAGAAAATACCCTGAATAAAGATGCATACTAGGGAGTAGATGAAGCACATTCAGAAAGAGTAGATCCATACAGAAGCACATTCAGAAAGAAAGGAAATCCCGTTGATTGATAAAACTAGGGTTGACAATGCACAAAGTTCACAAGAAGAATTTGAAGATGAGTTGGTTTCACAAGGAGTCAAAAGAAAGCTGGTTCAACTTGCAGCTATAAAGCATCAAGGTAAATCCTTGAGCATGTTAGGAGAAATAGGAGTAGGCTAGAGACCTAAAACCAGACCGAAGAACAAATTGAGGTTGAACATGAAAAATCTCTTAAATCCTAAGCTAGCTCAAGAGAAAATCACGGTAGTAGAAGACTCTTCTTCCCAAGAAGAATTCAAAGAGGATGAAAACCTAAATGATAGAAAGATCAAAGGTAAGAAACAGGTTTCTTTGAAGATTAATTCACCCTCAACAATGATTAAAATATCAGATCATTTAAAAGATGTTCAAAGGAAATCAAATCTTAGCTATCAGCAGGATGATTTGATGAAGCAGCAGTCAATGATGACAACATTATATGCAGATGAAGAAAATATTGCAGAGCCATCAACTCAATGCAATTTTGAATGTGATGAATCTCCAGGGGTTCCTTTAACAATGACAGAATGAAAGCAAGAGGATGATGAAGATATTTTGAAGAAATTGAAAATCCCTTGAATGCCAAAAGGACTATCTACAGCTTCAGAAGGAAAATGTATTGATTCTGATAATGAAAACCTTCAAAGAAGTATCAATAAATACAAGTATTAGATAGAATTCCTGCATGAAACAAATGAAGGATTAGTAGTGGACAACAAAATATTAAGAGAGTATTTAGAAGAGAGTAACAGCCATTATCAAGAGTTAATTGTAGTCTCCAAGGAAGTACTGAAGAGGAAAAGGAAGACACAAATTTTATGTGCAGAGTTGAAGAAAATTGTCCAAGAAATATGGAATTATCAAAAAGAGTCGAAGACCTAGAAGCTAAGCATCTGACAACCAGGAGGAAGACTCAAGCTTTGGAGGGGATAGCCCTTTTGGTAGAAGCTGCTAAAGATTTTTAAAAGGCTTTAAGTGATAAGTGTTGTTAGTTAATTTTTGTAAAGAAATTAGTTTATTTTAAACAACTTTACTTTTTTAAGTGATTCAACCGTTTGACCTAGAAGGTAGTTATTTAGTTAGATAACTATTTTTTGATGTAACCAAGATAAAAGTGGGACTTTAGAATGAAATGGGGTTCGAATTTTATACAAGGGGAGGCTATCAAGCTACTGTATACAGAGCTAAGTTCAAAAACTCTTATGTACTTTGGATTACTGATTATGTGATATATGCAATCTATAAGCCCATTTTATCCTATTTGCTACTTTCATTTCTGATAGGTGTGATCACACGGTTTATAAATTCATTTCTTGTTTAAGGTTATTTCTCATGGAATGCTTATGAACTATGGATGAAACTCAGTAATGTTCTTATGCTATTCTGGTTTATGTTTCATATATTATACATCTCAGTCTTATATTGTTGTATGATTTAGTATTTGTCTTAGCTTTATGATTTTTTACCCTCTTGTTTACAAACTGCACAACCAAAACCCTAAAAACCTATTTTACTTAGTTTTATTTTATGAGATTGTGTTGGCTTGTTCTTTAGTAGTCTGAGAATAATTTCTAGCACTAACACCAGTGAAACTAAGTTGGTCTACAGTAACCAACTTCCCTTCATGCGGAAACACTACCACTTGAAGAACAGTCGATGCAATTACACACATAGCACAAGTCCAACTTCTTGCCAAAAGCAAGTTATAATCCAATGGTGCATCAATTACCTCTACTTCAACAGACACTACCTTCCCTGCCAACTTAATCTCAAAAGCTAATAGGATACCATGTGGACGAAATGACCTTCCATCGAAAGCAGTAAGTAGGGTGTTCGATGGAACTAGCTCTAGAGATCCAAGAGCCTTCCAACAAGACAAGGACATGACACATGTGGAAGCACCTTCGTCAACAACTGACCTTCCAATGGTTTTTACACCATGGATGACATCTATTGACGAAGCCAGATGATACCGTAGGAGAATTTTTACATCAAACAAATTAAACTTCGCCATAAGGCTCAATGAGTCCATACTACCTAAGGCTGCTAAGAGTGCATCTCGCTGGGTAGGACAACTCTGTAGCACCTCCAAACATGACATCGCACAAGGGTTTTGGGATAAATCTTCAACTACATGGTAATTAGATGCATCCCTAGCATTAGGATTGTGCAATGCTTTCTTAAAAACACCTTTTGGTATCTTAGGCATAGTTTTGATAGGTTTTTCAATTGTGAGAGGGTTAGAAGTTTCACCTATAGACTTACCCTTCTCAGGAGCCTCTATCTCATAGTTCTTGTTTCTAGTTTGGAGTAATGTCTCAAATCGAACCATGTTAATATAATTTTGGTTAGGGGCATTAGCAGTGCCCCTGCTATGTTAGAAACTGAAGCTGCGTTCTATCCTTGGGGAAATGGATCCTTTAGGACAACCGTTTGTTGATTTTTGAGAGGTAATTGATGGGTCAGGTGATCTTCCTGGTACAAATTACATGGAAATTTCACCTTCTTCTTCTCTTTTTTCCCCCCATCAATAGTATTTGTGGGTTTTGGCTTGTTTTGGTTTTCCTCACCTTTCTTCCCCTTTTTATTTTTCCCACCAGGCCGTTGATTTCCCTTTTGGGAGAATTGAGCAAAAACATTTGCGTTTTTGGATGAGGGGTCAGCCTTTGCTTCCTCTACTATAGAATGTTTAATGGACAACTCATGAAGTTATTTTTCCAAAGACTCTACAGTGGGAGATTTAACTAAACCAACCATGCCATCAGCATGGGGTCTAGGCTTAGGTTTCTCGACACTATGTGTTGGTCACAGTGCATCAGGGATGATTTCATATAGAATCCCAAAATGATAGTATATCAAATCTAACTACTAGGCCCTAAGGATAGCCTCTTCCTCATTAGTTACTCCCGAAGTGGATACATCCTTAGATATATATGGCAATAAGGACTTAAGGAACCATTCTAACAAAAAATTGGGAGGGATAGTGGCCTTAATGAGCCTCTTTCACCTTTGCCACTCTTGGATATGATCCCAAATGTGAGTGGCTTTGTCCTGCTGAAAGGTGGACAATAAGTCTATGTCGGCATCATACTGGACATGAAGTTGGAAATGGTTAAGGAACACAATGTCTAAGTCCCAAAAACTATCAAACGCAATAGAGGGAAGTTCAATGTACCACTTTGCTATGAGACTAGTGAGAGTTATTTGGAACAATCTCAACCGAACGGTGTCATCATTCAGTGAGTTGGAAGAGCACCACAAGTGAAAGGCGGTGATATGAACCCCTGGGTCTTCACCAACTTTGCCTTCAGATGTTGGAATATCCGAGGGTAACTTGGTAGGGACAGATGTCTAGGTGGCATCATTTCTCACCGGGTCATTCATTAACTTGGACAAATCTAGCAAGTTTAAAGTTTCTAGGAAATGAATTTAGGGCCTAACCGGAGCCTAAAAAGTATGAGCTTGGGAAGTAGAAGGACTTTCCCCCTGGTTCCCAAATGTAAAGGTGGGGTTCCCCCAGCTACCGGTTGTGAAGTAGTCAGACTACTTTGAAAAGGATTCCACCCATAAGCCAGTGGATTATTTATGTGTGGTGTAGTGTATGTGGTTTGAGCCGCTCCAGTTGAAACTGAAGTTTGGAAAACATGAGAAAGTATCCCTTCGCTAAAAAGCGAGAAAGGAGAGCTCGTGAAAGGAGCCGAAACTTGCGTTCGAAAACCTTGACCATAAGAGTTAGTATTTCCAATATGCACCCCTAGATATGCAGGTGTGGGGCCTATATATGGAGTGGATGAGGGAATGTGCTCCCCATTCCATGGAAAAACCTGGACAAATGAAGAGGATCCAACTGGACCACTCTGAGTAGTGTATGCAAAAGAGGTTGAAGCAGAAGGCGTACTAGGAATCCTAGTGACCACCCCACTAGAAGTGCCTACTACATTTGTGGAAGTCGGTGGTTGAACCACCTAACTAGCTAGAGTTAAGGGAGTAGCAGGTATATTTGTTCTAGGAGTACCAACTGGGGGAGGTGGCACTCCTTCAGCTGGAATAGCTGAGATGGGTGTAGATGGAATCTCTCCTACACTAGCCATAAGTATGCTTACAAGAACACCAATCACAGGTGAATTAAATGGACGAACTTGGATGATCACGGGATCATTTAAGTCATAAAGAGGTGAATTAAAGTTTCTTGCAAACTCATCAGCCTACAAGTCTTCTATCTCTACTGTGGTTATATCAACCTGGTTTGTCCTAAGTTTCGGTTCACTTGGAACTTCACTAATTCCTACCAGTTCAAAAGAACCGTCTATGTCTAATCTCCACCTTTGAGGGGGTGGTGGAGGCTCCACTATAGTAAACGGAGGAAATTTTTACAACCTTCTTGATGTTCCCAAAGGTTGGTCCTCCATGATTGAAAGTTGACTCTTCACACACCCTAAGGTCGGCTAAACACAAAAAAGCCACACATCAATCACTACAAAATTTCCTAAATCCACAATAGACAGAAGGGGTATAAGATATGTCTTACAAAATAAAGTTGAGAGACAGTTACTTGGCATCCCTATCTGTGTTCTTAGGCATAAGTAGAGGAATCACCAACCTCCCTCCCACACCTTCTATCAAGCTTACCTTCCACGCCTGTCCAAGGTCAAACAGAAATAGCCTTTCGGTGTACCTATGTATGAACCCTAGATGTCAAAGAGACTAAAGGCTACTGCAACTATACTGATATTCTGGGGGGACAATCACAATCCTAGTTCATACACATGGGTAGGGTAACAAATCCCGAAACCCTATCAACACCGGCACCACACGGAGCTTAAATGGTGGTATTCACAGAAGTCCCTAGATGCCCAAAAACCTTGGTTTACGCTTTGACAAGGAATCGAAGGGTTATCTCCTCAGTCCAAGCCTCCACGCGGCCTCGTTCTTAACTCTCATTTTATAGGAGCTTACCAGATGCAATCAACATAGAAGAGGGTTTCCATATTAATTGTCCAACTACATCTAAATTTAAACACTTGTGGAGAGTTGAAACTCCCTATTCCACAAGTCTAGCCAAATCTAGTTGGTGTATGAACCTATAAAATAAAACTTACTAATAATTTTTAAATTATATCATTCATTTCAAAAGGTTGTTTTTAGTTAGAGGTAAATGACGCGAAATACTGTGGTGTTATAGACTCGATGAGAAAAAGCAAAATGATGCATAAACCAAATTTCAAAGTAAATTGCAACTACTTAAACCAATTTCTTTTCTTTTTGCAAATATAAGCTAAGGAAATTGAAACTAAATGCGAGAAAACTAAGACTTCTTTTTATAATTTTTGAAATTTTATTTGAAAAATACTGAAAAGAAAATGACTAAATACAACTAACTGCAAAAGTATAAAAAAAATTTCCCTTCACTTTTTTCCAATTCTTCAAAAACTATAATGCAACTAAATGCGAATTTTGAGAAAGTTTGAATAATCAAAGCATATAATAAGTGAAAAGAGGTATAAAGGACCCAAAATGACCTACTTCAACCAATCAGGAAGAAGACTTGGAAAAAACCTAACTTGGAAAACACTATTGAACCCAAAAATTCCACTAGATTTGCAAAAGAACAAGTGACAAACTGACACCACAAAATGTAGCACAGAATATAAAGAATCTAAAGCCCTGATCACTAACCTAGACACAAAGCACTGAACTTATAAACCAAGCAGAAGGACCACCTTCAAATCACAAAATGAAAGAAATTCAAAAAAAAAGGGCGCAAAGGCTTGAAAACAATCCAATGGTGTGACACACAAGACTTCAAACTCACAGAGTCATGCCAAAAACAAGAGACTTCCAAGCAAGCAAAAAACCAAAGAAGACAAGGACAAGCAAATCCTACCCAAATTTTATGCTACTACAGGATACACGCAACTATGTATGCAGGAAACCCGTGTACGACACACGGATGTCTTATAGAACAACCCGCATATACAAGGTATTACACGCGAGTGTGTACAACAACAACCCACGTGTACAACTAAAAAAATTTCAAGGAAAAAAGACTAGTAAAGGCTTTTGGGCACACTACACTGTAAATCAAAGAAAGATTAAAAAGGGTCACACTCAAAATCATAATCAGAACAAAGACTAGTAAAGGGAACCTACAAGACAAACCCACAGTAGGATGGACTTGCCAGTGGAGTCGCTAGTTTTGTTGTACAATACAATACACCCTTGTAACCTAGGTTCTGGGGTTACCAACTTACTATTAGACTTGTAGACAATTAGCTTTTATAGAAAATAGAATGAGAATAGGAAGAGATATTGGCTTACCCAGTTTATGACAGTTGATACAAGCTTGGTCTTCTCTCACTCCAATATTCTCCAAATCTTCTAGGGATGCTTCTCTTCACCTGCAAAGAACCAATTCTTCAAGCAATATCTCATACATATATAAATTATAGATTAGATGGAAAAAATATTAATAATATAATTGAACATATTCATTAAACCAATATACATGAGATAAGCACAATACAAGATTTGAAGAAGAATTCTCTTTATTAACAAACAATGAATAGGTAAGAATACAACCCAAATTCTGACATAAGGAATCCTCTACAAATGAGGACTCTGAGTTCTGCTGCTCCAAGACTTTGAAGGTATACCACCAACATAACTTTTCTCTTCCAGAATTGATTGATTAGCCCCATCCCAAGGCCTCTATTTATACTTTGGGAAATAGAGTGGTTTCGAAGGTTAAGATGGTTGAGACAGTTGAGATAGCTATGGATTAAGGCCCAACTAATCTCATCTAATCACGATTTATATTTTTTAATGTCTAATTAAGGTATACACAAGTATTGAGATAGGAAAGGCACGTATGACACGTGGATTGCTCAAAGGAAACTCACGTGCGCAAGGTACATGTGGGTTGCAATTCACATAGTCGCATATGACATGCATGTTTCAATGCACATAGTCGCGTGTGCAACCCAAAACTCAGAATAAAAATATATAAGGCTAATATGAAGATAATGCATCAAAGGTCATGCACATATATAGTGTTTTGGCCACTTCAATCCTAATTGTCCTTTTGTGTACCGCCATGATGAATGTCATCACTTGGACGGAGAAGTTCCATTTTGGATGATAACAGTTGCTGCAAAGGTTCAAGAAGATCGAAGTGTTGTTGCAAAGGATTGTTACACCTAAATCTCGTCATCAACATGTGATGAGATCCCAAACTTCATTTTTTTCCCTTTAATCCCAAATTGTGAAGTGAGAATATTGGTCCAGACATCAAATCTACATATGAAAATATAGCACCGCCTCTACCCGTTAGTCAAAAAGCGGTACCTTCTTCTCCACTGCTTGTAATGTATTGGCAGTAAGAGGTGGCACTGCCTTTACCCTTTGATCAAGGTGTGGTTCTACCCTGTCATCGCTTTGTCTCAATGAGGAATAAGCAGTGCCCTTGGTAAAAAGTGAAAAAGAGAGGTTCTCACGAAGCTTCTTGAAAGAAGGCTTCATGCCACCCTTATCCCTACTCACCAGGGCCAGTTGGGATTGAGATCCATCCTTTGGGGATCTCCTATCCACCTCACCTATCAATTTCTCAACCATCTCTATCCATCCCAATACTATAAAAGTAGGCTCATACTCCATGGTTGAGGAGAGAGTAAAGTTATGATGTTGCTTTGACATTCTGGCCTGAACCAGTAGAGTGAGCTTGAGGGAGCAAGTTGGAGCTATTGGGGATGAGATGTTGGATTTGTGAAGGAGTACATTGACACTAATGCATAGGTTGTAAACTTCTTCTCTATTATTTAATGCCAAATTGGTTCCTTTCCCATAAAGTATATTGTGTTATTATCATATATTTTATTGTTGAATTCCTTAGTCACCAACATAGAATAGTGGATCATATTCTGGTGCTTTTTTATCTTGTCTTTTGTTTTCATGTGATTATGCAGGTACATCCATCATTACAGGAAACAACTATACTATTACATCAAAGAGACTGATTCGATATTTCCACCCATTCTAGGGAATGTCCTCTAATTCTGTTGTGTACTATTTGTTCTATATATGAACCATTCAGACTAGAGGAACAACTCCTATCTGCAGGAGGTGAAAATTTCCTAGCTACAAATCTGGAGACTTCTCTAGGGAAGAGCTTTCAGTGCATATGATCTTCCTTGGTCTTCAACTCTTGTCCAAAATCCAAGCTCCATTTTTTATCGGTTGGATCTACTAGCTGATATAGTGAGATATTGGTTTGCTATCATCAGATCTGTTAAGATTTGAGTTTTTCTTACCTTCTGTGCTTTAAATTCATGTTAGTTCATGATTATATGCCAGTTTCAAAGTAATTAACTTTGTTTTTTCGCCATTATTTTGTTTTTGACATCTACAGGACACCGTGCATGCATAGTGGGCAGTAAGAGGTGCCATTGCCTGTGTTCAGTGATCAGTAAGCGGTGCCACCACCTGTACTCAGTAATCAGGAAGCGGTGCTCTCTTAGAACCATTGTGTCAGTGACCCTATAGAAGCGGTGCCAGGTAGGTCTTTTCATACCTTTGTTATTTCAAAACTTGGATGTTGTCTTTTGATTTCTGAGTGTTTTTTGGATTACCTTTTGATGAAAATTAAGTGTATTATGCAATCACTTTGATTGTTATTTTCTCTTTGCACTCAAAGAAGAGTTTATGTTTCTTGAATTGGATTTTACATTCATTTCTTTACTTGAAACCTCTTGCTCCTTTCTGTAGATATTATTCGTTGGAATTGGAAAATATACATTTCATTTTCATGTGTATGTTTTGGTTTCGATTTGAGTTCTTTGCAATTTGAGTATCTTTCAAGTTGTGTGGATGCTTTTCATCTTTCTCTTTTAATTTATGAATGAGTAGGGTATTATCGACATTCTCTTGCTTTCTGTTCATATATCTAAGAAGTATTTAGTAATCAAAGTTTCATCTTGATACATACATTTGAAAATCAAAGTGCTTCGTTATTTTGTCTTTTGTGCATCATTAATATTAGTCACATATTCGATTTCATTTTGATTTTTGGCTTATGATTGCAGAAAGATAGAGTTATATCACTATAGGAAGGAATTTTTCTTTTCCTTACTACTTGTATTCATGTTGGTTTGAAAATAAAGGTCTTTCCCTACCTTAGGTAGCTTTCATCGAAAGAGAAATGTGCATTGTCATGTAGCTAGGATTTGCATTCTTTTAACATTTCCTGTATACACCTCATGCATCCACTTAACCGCTCAAGATAAAATTAACGCTATCTTAGGTTTAAAATCATTTAGTAATTGTGTGTAATTTAGTGAGGTGTTCCGACGTCATTAAGCGTGGAAGTTGTTGATTTTTTCCTGCACTCTATCTCGAGGATTGTGTGGTTCTTCCATGTATCATAGGTATATCGAATGACCTTTCACATACCCTTAAGGTATATCGAAAGGTACTTCACATACTCGATTGTATATCGTAAGGACCCTTTCATATGGTTGTGCATTAGATAGCACCACTACAGATTTGAGCTCCCACGCACCTTGATTATATTGGGAGACCCTCTTAGGATTCTTGTGACCAACTGAGTTAACATTTTGGCCGTCTTGGCATCACAATACACCGAGAAAAACACTCAAGGATATTACTATGCACATGTCATCTAGGTAGTCAGGTATTCAGGTGAGGTATGGTTGATCCTCCTCGCCGCATTTTACTGTTAGACCCAACGGTATATAGTGAGTTGTGAATCCTTGATAATCCTGTGAGGATCCTGACTTTTGAACCTTTTCCATCACATCGTTTGCTTGTGGCTTTAGATTTGAGTAGTGCTTGTTTTGCGTGGTACTTTAGATATTCTTAGAGAATTCATATATGGGAGAACCCCCTAGGACTACCAACCAAAGGACCCCTTTTTAGGGTATGTCTTTTGTTCCTCCCTCTTGTGATAATGTTGGTCCTCCCTTCATGGCCACTTTGAGTCTTCCTGGATTGATTATAAGATTACTTATATGGTTATTCTCCGATCCCATTATACCAAATGCACCATTTGTGTCGGATCATGGTCCTTTACCACATGAGCATCAACCTCATGTTAATCCTTCTCCTTCTTCGTCGAATTTTGGATCAACTTCCCTTTCTTCCTCTTCATCTGTTGAAAACACTGATGTTAGTAGATGGGCGAGTAAGAAGAAGTTGAAAAGTAAGGATAAGAATAAGAAATCTAAGCAGAAGCTCATAGTTCCAACCTCTGATCGTCATGTTGGAATCCCACCAGCCACTGGTCATCATGCTGGGAGTATTGATGTACCTTTTTTCGGCTCACGTAAGCCAAAATTCCCTTATAGGATTTGTAAGGGTGATCACATTCTCAAGGATTGCCCCGGTCTTTCCCTTGTGTCATAAGTGTGGTCTACACAGCCTATGTCATCAACATCTGGTCATCATACTGATGATCCCCCCTCAACCAGTGACTCTTTGGTTAAGAGTCGGAAGGGTAAAGTCATAAATCCTTGTTTGCCTTGTAAGGAAATGCACTTTACTTACCTTTGTCCTTTCGTGGATGAAGCTTCTAAGTTATTGGAAGATATTATTGTTTCTCATAAATGGCTTCCAATAGGTTATCATAAGTTTTCTCTTGAACCCCCACTAGTTGACCAAGTGGTTGATTCAGTTTCATTCATGGTCGATCCCACTCTTCCTTCCAAGAGTGAATTCCAAGTGGTCAATCCGGAATCATCTGTGGTTGATCCCACTCTTCCTTTGAAGAGTGAAGTTAAAGTGATCGAGTCGATGTCATCTCCACCGGATCCCACTCTTTCATCAGAGAGTGTTAAGACTGAAGTAGTCGCTTTGACCAAATCTTTGTCTTATTCTTCTCTTCTAGTAGAGAATGAACTAAAACCTGCTGAAGTTTTTATGCTTCATTCTGGTTGTTCTTGAAAAGAGGAAATTTTGTCTCTTTTGATAGAATCCTCTCCAAGTAGTGAGGTTATTTCCTTTTACTAGAGTAATCTAACTGTTATAGTGGATTTCACCACTCTAGGTGAATCACACTTTGTATGGCCTTCCCCTGTCCCGCTGCAGACTCCTTAGACCCTTTGGACCACTTTTAGTCCTTTGATGTTTCCTTAATCATCCCTAAAAACATATGAAAAATGATATACATGAATTTTAAACCTATAAGCGCATATATATGCGGGTTTGACCACTAAAACCATGTACATCGGGATGTGTGCATAATCCAAATCCTTTTGGAATTTTCCTTGACATGGATCCGACTCATTTGACTCCTGGCCTTCCCTATGCCTTGAGATCGCTCGGATTCGACCTTTCATTAACCCCTTTGAAAAGCTATATAAGGAACCCCTTGGTACATTGAAGGGAGAAGAGAGAATTGAGAGCAAATAAACTATAGTCCATTGTTACTAGAACTTATGCTTGATTCTGCATCCCTTTGTCCCTTGGAGCACTAGTGTGTTCTTCCCAAGCTTGCCTTTTGCTTGTGAGCTTGCTATCGAGAGATGGAGGATTGAATTGGTAGAGGCCCAAGTGGGGGATTCAGTTTCTCCAATTCGCAGACGTGCCGTCAGAGGTTGTATCTTGTAATCTCTGATTTATATTAATAGAAATATCTTTTCCTGTCCAATAATGTGTGTTTGAATGAATATGTTCTCCAGTGGATTATGTCAAATTCTTATACATTATTGATTATATATGCTAGAATAGATCTAACACCATGATATATAGAATGCTTGTATTGTTTACTTGTTGTTGAGGAAGTAACAGATCAATTCAAGCTAAAGATTGGAAAGCTCAACGGGGATCTACTTCAACCGTCCGAAATAAGGTACGAGGTATGATCCTTTAGTGTTAGACACTTTGTTTCTATTGCATATTGGAAAGGATTGATTTCTGGAGTCAAGTTGTCTATTGTGGTACCCCAAGCCATAGGAATTTCTCTCCGTAACAGAATTGGTGACTCCGCTGGGGATGTTCCTTGTTTTTATTTGGGGGTTGCGAGCATAATGGGATTGATATTATTGACTTGCTCTTTGTTTCTCCCTGTTTCTGTGTCGCATTTTATAGTATGTTTGTCCATTGACACTCCCCTTTATTGGTTTGGCCTTGGCCTGCTTTTTACCATTGCCTTCTCTGTATACACAGGTTTTTAGCTTAAAGTTGTGTACATACGCGGATTTTGGGCCAAAAGTCGCATACATATGCAGTTGTTCTTTAAACAGTCGTGTACATCCTCCCTTTTGGTGAGTTTGATGTTGTGGGAAGTTACTGGGTGGGTTGTGAGTGTGGTTGGGTCTTTCTTGGGTTTGTTGTTGTCTGTTGGATGCTTCTTTTGTGACCATTTCATTGATTTTTATTTGAAAGTAGTTTTAGTCATTTATCCTTTTTGTTTTGCCATTAGTGCATTACTCTTTTTGTCTCGGTGTCTTGCTGGGCTTGTCTTTTATACTTGCTGCAGAGACCGAGAGTTTTAGATGACTTTTATTGCATTTTTCATTCTTTTATATTGAAAAATACAAAGTAGTTGCACTCTTAGTTGCATCTTAGATATGGATTTGAGGAGGTACTTGCATTGGACTGCTTGGATGAGAGTTGTTTTTAGGCTTTCATATAGGAAGGATTGCATTGACATTCGGAAAGGAATATATATTTATGCATCCCATGTAGTGGCATACCCTATTTTTCATTTGACAAAGATTGCACTTAGCATTATTTGTTATGGTGTGCATATTTACTTCACTGCCGAGTCATAACTTCACTAGTTGCACGGCCATTTCCCTTTGAGTAATTACAGCCAATTAAAATCAACGCTAAATTAAAATTAACTACACTCTTTTCTTTTCTAGGGTGCACCAACAAGCTTAGGTTTTACGATCTTGGAATAGTTCATTGTAAGTCAATTCTCCAAGATCACTAAATAACAACATCTAGGTGTCTGTCCAGGTGTGAGTGTGAAATTCCTTGGTATAATTGGTGTTTCTCAGGATCCTCCTCTCAAAAGGGAGTTAAGCACGAGGTAGTGTGAGCATTTATTGATTGGGATGACCCCTAGTCATAACTGAGTAGCACCGGAGATATTTCTAGGATTGTATTCGTATCTGGGGGCTCTTTCAAGAGTTTCGGGCTTTGCTACCCTACCCATATGGTCAATCCCGCCTGCAACTGTCTGCCTGAGCATTGTTTATATTGAGGTGACCTTAGTTGCCTTACCTAGGATATCGAGGGGGTACTTTGCAAGGGTTATTCTGTGGGTGTCCTAGCCATGTAGAGGTCGGACAGCATAGTCACTTTATGCGTTGAAGCTGAGGGCCACTATAATTGGTTACATACCTCTGCTTATAGTGTATGGGAGTTTCGAGCCTCTCCTAGGTGAGACATACCTGCTACATTCGGAAGCTCACATATCCTACCCTTGGTTTGCTTGTATTTTGGCTATAGATTTTCTTAGGAGTGTGCTCTTTATGCGCTAGTTGGCCTTTGGGATTGTGGTTACTTGAGTATATTTATGCTCTCTTGAGTTCAGGTCCTTTTATTTTCGGCATGCCTGGTATCTTATCACCCGTCTTGGTCCTAGTATGGACCCTGGTGTCATACTTGGGGGCATCACAGCCCCTTACCGTGCTCATAGATTTGGGAATGGTCATCTTCCATCCTCTACTCCATTTGTGGAGGATTTTTTCCCTTCGCTCGGTCTTTACACCAGTGGTCACCCTCACTAGGGTGGTAGTGTATGTGTGAACGTTGGGTCTACACCTTAGTTTCCTTTTTATGTCTCATCATTCATCGCATTGTTTCCTTTGGGTGTTGTTGTCATGATCATTCCTCCCTATATCCTATAGTTTGGATTATTTATTGACTATTTTGGGTTGTTTTGGACTAATATGGTTGTCATGTAGGGTCCAATTTTTGTACACTCTCTCTGAGGTTTCGACCCGTTCATTCCTATCACATGTATTATGTCTGAACTGGCATATAGGTTAGGATTTTACATCCGCTTGCACTTATGCATTTCCTTATGACCATTCCATCTTAACCTTAGGTACGAACCCATTCCATGGTATCACGAAACCTTCATGCTGCTGTTAGAAGTGGTACTATGTGAATGGTAGAGCTTTCCTATACATGGGTTCCCTAGTTAGATCCCTTTTGCATTTGGTACCCATGCTGTGAGTCCTCTCTTAGGTCCGAGAGTCCCTTTTTAGTCCTGCCATGTCCTTGAGCAAGAGCTTCATACTCCTCTTGAACTTTATGCTGGCATTTTCCCCAAGACTCCCTCATGTCAAGTTGTGAATGCATTATCATGAGTTTTTCCTGCCTTATTGAGCTTTATGTCAGCTCCCCTGACATTGCGTTTCAGCCATATAGCCCGAGCTTGTATCATATCTAGCCATGCAGAGCCATTTTTTATATCCTTCGCAACTTGATTCCCTTTTTATCAGGAGGGGATTTTCCCTTGAGTGTCGATATCCTACACATGTATCCTTGCATTGAGCATAAGTATGTTCCACTGCTTGGAACTAGTTTGTTTTCCCTTGTGACACTCGTCTCCTCCTAGTTTTTAACTATAAAGCTAGTTTATTCTTTTTTCAAGCTTTTCAAATAACTAAAAAAGTCCAAAAAAAATAAAAAAAACCAAAAATATGGACAAGGAAAGATGTTATCTTTGGTAGCTGTTGAGTCGTGTCACCTTTGAACAGAGCACTGTATATCACATCCATTGGTTGGGTTATAGTTTGAATTTAGGATCTCTACTCTTTTATCTAAGTTTATCTCCACCGACTGGTTAAGATTCTAGTCCCTATGGAACCTCTGTTGATGCCTCCTGTGCCACAGAGATGTCCCAGTTTGTATATCGAGTCTATACTGCCTTCATTCAGTCACCATACTCCGTTATGCTCTTGTTCGAAGGAAGTTGAAACCTGATTCGGCCATTCCTCAGTTATCTTGACTTTGCATGTCGGCCATTCCCATTACAGTTACTGGTTCGTGCACTTTATGATTGAGTCCTTCCACATTATACAGCTTTGCTGAGTACCCCGTGTTGGATGATGGGGGATGCCTTAATTCCCTCCTTCCAGCGGATTTCATCCCATTGAATTCAGATCATTTATTCTGGGATTGGAGTCTAGAGTCATTTTGAGTGCCTTGAGACTTGCAGTCATTAGTGGTAGGTCCTCTCGCCATCGACAGTTTCTTGGAAATACATCAATGTCCCCTGATCGATGGATCCTTTCAAGTGTTCGACCTTAACACATTTATTCACACTTTTTAGTTTGCACTCTAGTACCTTGATTCCCATTTTCATTATCGGTGGGTGATCTCGCGTCTGTTAACGGTATACATTAATGATCGGTAATCAGACGATGGACTACTATGTTCGACCTCGACACCTCTATTCGCATAGTAGGACATGTACTTGTAGTAGTTTGTGTAAAATACTTTCCATATTGGTGGCATCTCTTATATGCTACCTCCTTGATTGTGAAAG
>LPNX010004829.1:113285-130949 GCA_001517045.1 Pseudotsuga menziesii | reverse complement strand
CCCTCTGACCTCACACATTAGGGGGCATCTGTTATAGCAGATTTCACCACTCTAGGTGAATCACACTTTGTATGGCCTTCCCCTGTCCCGCTGTAGACTCCTTAGACCCTTTGGACCACTTGAAGTCCTTTGATGTTTCCTTGATCATCCCTAAAAACATATGAAAAATGATATACACGAATTTTAAACCTATAAGAGCGTATATACGCGGGTTTGACCACTAAAACTGCGTACATCGGGATATGTGCATAATCCAAATCCTTTTGGAGTTTTCCTTGACATGGATCCGACTCATTTGACTCCTAGCCTTCCCTATGACTTGAGATCACTCAGATTTGACCTTTCATTACCCATTTGAAAAGCTATATAAGGAACCCCTTGGTACATTGAAGGGAGAAGAGAGAATTGAGAGCAAAGAAACTATAGTCCATTGTTGCTGGAACTTATGCTTGAGTCTGCATCCCTTTGTCCCTTGGAGCACTAGTGTGTTCTTCCCAAGCTTGCCTTTTTCTTGTGAGCTTGATATCAAGAGATGGAGGATTGAAGTGGTGGAGGCCCAAGTGGGGGATTCAGCTTCTTCGGTTCGCAGACGTGCCGTCAGAGGTTGTATCTTGTAATCTCTAATTTATATTAATAGAAATATATTTTCCTGTCCAATAATGTGTGTTTAAATGAATATGTTCTCCATTGGATTATTTCAAATGCTTTTACATTATTGATTATATATGCTAGAATATATCTAACACCATGATATATAGAATGCTTGTATTGTTTACTTGTTGTTGAGGAAGTAACAGATCAATTCAAGATGAAGATTGGAAAGCTCAACGGGGATCTACTTCAACCGTCCGAAATAAGGTATGAGGTATGATCCTTTAGTGTTAGACACTTTGTTTCTATTGCATATTGGAAAGGATTGATTTCTGGAGTCAAGCTATCTATTGTGGTACCCCAAGCCATAGGAATTTCGCTCCGTAACACTAACAAAGTCTCGTCTTCATTCGAGTGTTCCTTTCCAGATAGTTGTGAATGTTACTGCTAGGAAGATGCTTCACACTATAATTGATGAAGGGGATTCTGTTAGCATTCTATCCTCAACGTCTTGGAAAGCTTTAGGTTCTCCTCAGCTTGTGCCAGCCACCGATCAGATACCGTCTTTTAATCATAGGCCGACTACACCTTTATGGATCCTTCCTCATTTTCCTATTACATTAGGACGGAAAACTGTCTGTATTGATGTTATGGTAGTCCACGGTCCTTTAGATTTCAATTTTCTCCTTGGACATGATTATGTTTATGCCATGAAGGCTATAGTGTCCACACTCTTTAGAGTTGTGCATTTTCCCCGTGATGGGAATATGGTGACCATTGATCAACTTTCCTTTGTTACACCTGACCATTGCATCACTCCTAGTAATCAAACTGCCCTAAATGTGCCTCATGTTCTTGTGATTCCTTCCCCTTTTTCTAGTTAGCTTGTTCCCATCATAGGTAAAATGGGGGGCATGGATCTATTCTATGGTCATCATATTGGAGTTAATCCGCTAGCTTTTATGTAATGGGGGCAACCTACCAACCTATGGATATCATGTTGGGTAAGAGCAGGTTTGTGAGCATAGTTATTTTTCTATGTTAAGCTCGTTAAAAAATAAAATAGATGCCTATGAGCATAGTTCTTTTTCTATATCAAGCTCGTTAAAAAATGAATCAGATGTTCATGAGCATAGTTCTTTTTCTGTTTCAAGCTCATTAAAAAATGAAACATTTCACCTTGAGCAATGTTTATTTTTGGTTTCAAGCTCGTTCAAAAATAAAACCACTCTTCAATCATAGTTTACCTTTTGGTTTCAAGCTTGTGTAAAAATGAAACCATTCCCTGAGCATAGTTCCCATTATGTGTCAAGCTCATTAAAAAATGAAATGGATGTCCACAAGCACAGTTATTTTCTATTTCAAGCTTGTGTAAAAATGAAACATGTGACCTTGAGCAGTGTTTATTTCTGGTTTCAAGCTTGTTAAAAAATAAAACCACTCCTCAAGCATAGTTTAACTTTTGGTTTCAAGCTTGCATAAAAATGAAACCATTCCTGAGCATAGTTCATTTTCTATTTCAAGCTCATTAAAAAATGAAGCAGGTTTCCTTAAGCATAGTTTACCTTTTAGTTTTAAGTTTGTATAAAAATGAAACCATGTTTCAAACATAGTTATTTTCTATTTCAAGCTTGTGTAAAAATGAAACAGGCCTTTTTGAGCTTACTTTTCATTTTTCATGCTCTGGTTAAAACATGAAAAGTGGTTTGAGCTTAGTTTATTAATTTTCCGTGCTTTGGATTCAAACATGAAAAATATTAATAGAGTCTTCTTTAAGCTCTTTTCGAACTCTTAAAATGTGAAAAAATTGCCGAGTGAACATGTCTTCTCCACGCTTGTAAAAGGACTTGAAAAGTCATATTCCCGGTGATAGTTTACCCCTTTTTCGAACCAAGGGGCACTACTTACGAAAAATGTATACTCCAGCTAATCATGACTGTAAGAGTTCTCCTTGGTATTATTTTATACTTTTTTGGGCCTCGAGGACTAAATTTATGAAAAAGTCCATTCTAGAGTCTTCTTAGTCATTTCAAACTCTCTAAACATGAAACGACAAATGAGTTTTCTTTCGTTGGACTCATAAAATAAAATGATGAAAGATCTCCTATTGGGAACAAACCCCTCCTTTGTCAAGTTTGTAAAATGTATGGGAATGGACTTGTCTTCAGACAAGCTACAACGAGTGTTTGTTACCCTCTTTGAACTCGTAAAGATGAAAAGTGGCACTCATCAATCATGATGGGGAAATTAAGGGAAAGGAATCAATTCATTTTGCAAATAAAATGGCAGTTGTTTGTCACCTTTGAACATGGCACTTGTCTGCATTTCATTCAATCAATTGGGTAAATCATCTTGTCTCTGATTCGATCAACTTTCATGAGTCATGTCACTCCTTTGAGTCTTTCAAAGAATGCATTGTCCAATGTCGTATTGTGTTCTGCCTTATCAAGTTAATGTTGCCAAGTCTTTTGTCGTGCCACCCGATGTTCAAAGAGAAGTTAGAAGTTTAACTCTGCAGTTAAAACAACCTTTGTGTTGGTACTTTTGAGTCAATACGATGGTTACATTATCTACAACATTCCATAACTTTGTTCCGAGTTTCCTTTTAATCGATGTGGGATTCATCATAACCCTCCTTCGATGAGACCACTCCTGTCGACATCAAATCATCATCCAGGAATTAGTCTTAGAAACAAAGATAGTACCTTGAGGTATGTATGCCTTAATGATAGATTCTCTCGCTCTCGACATAGGTTCACATCATTTACCTTTGATCGATAGATTCGACTGAGTGTTTGACATCAAATCATCTATTTACACTTAGTATATTGTACTAGGGTACCTTGGGAATCATTGACATCAATGGTGATCTCCCTCACACTTGTTAACAGTTCACATCATTGGCTAGTAATCAAGTGGTTTCTACCATGTTCGACTTCAAATCATTGTAATCACATGGATAGAATTGTACTTTGTGGAAGACTAGACGGAGACCCTAGGTGTCTATTGAAAAGAATTCATAGCTTTCTCCCCAGGTTGCAATGAAGTATATTGTATGAAGTACCAGCATGAATCCACATTATATGGTTGTGGCTATGCTCAAATTTGTGTCTGTATGACATAGATTTACATTGTATATCTAGTAGTTGTGTCCAAGTTTGAGTCCTCTATCACATGGATCTACATTGTATTCTAGTAGCCATGTTTGTTAATATCTCTCATGGATCTGTCTTGTATTAGTCTGCAACCATGATGAAGACATATTTTCTTATGAGTCAAAAGTATTGATGTATTGCAGATGCTTGGTTGATGATCTCCGATCAAGCTGATTCTTGCCTCAAAGTGATAAGTTTCTCTTTCAAAGCTCTCACCTATCGTAACCCTCTAGCCTCATGCTTTGGGGGGCATTTTGTTACACCCAAATCTCGTCATCAGCATGTGATGAGATCCCAAACTTCAGTTTTATCCCTTTAATCCCAAATTGTGAAGTGAGAATATTGGTCCAGACATCAAATCTACATATGAAAATCCAGCACTGCCTCTACCCTTTAGTGAAAAAGTTGTACCTTCTTTTGCACCACCTATAATGTATTGGCACTAAGTGGTGGCACCACCTTTACCCTTTGATCAAGGCGCGATTATGCCCTTTCACTTCTCTATCTCAGTGAAGAAGAAGCGGTGCCCTTGGTAAAAAGTGAAAAAAGAGAGGTTCTCATGAAGCTTCTCGAAAGAAGGCTTCGTGGCACCCTTATCCCTACTCACTAGGGCTAGTTGGGTTCAAGATCTATCCTTTGGGGATCTCCTATTCACCTCACCCACCAATTTCTCAACCATCTCTATCCATCCCAAGACTATAAAAGCAGGCTCATACTCCATTGTTGAGGAGAGAGTAAAGTTATGATGTTGCTTTGACATTCTGGCCTAAATCAGTAGAGTGAGCTTGAGGGAGCAAGTTGGAGCTATTCGGGACAAGATGTTGGCTTTGTTAAGGAGTACATCGACACTAAGGCATAGGTTGTAAATTTCTTCTCTATTATTTAATGCAAAATTGGTTCCTTTCCCATAAAGTATCTTGTGTTATTATCGTATATTTTATTGTTGAATTCCTTAGTCATCAATATAGAATAGTGGATCATATTCTGGTGCTTTTTTATCTTGTCTGTTGTTTTCATGTGATTATGTAAGTACATCCATCATTACAGGAAACAACTATACTATAACATCAAAGAGACTGAATCCAAATCTCCACCCATTCTAGGGAATGTCTTCCAATTCTGTTGTGTACTATTTGTTCTAGATCTGAACCATTCAAACTAGAGGACTAGCTCTTGTCCACAGGAGGTGAAAAATTCCTACCTACAAGGATAAAAAATATCGAAGTGTTGTTACGAAGGATCAAAATATTGAAGTGTTGCTGCAAAAGGATCAAGCGATCATATGCTGCAGAAGATGAAGACATTAAAGAGTAATTGTTCCAGTTACTGATTGTGAAAAAATCCTATGACATATAGATGTATTACCTCAATACTTCTCTCTCTCATTACTACTATAGTTGATGATGATGTTGTCAATAGAATACCCTTCTCATTAAGGGTAAGTGTTCAAATATTGTAACTTCAAAGGGTATTCTAAATGTATTTTATTGATGTACCCCAAGGGAGATGTTATTATTCCTCTATCAGGATGTTTTTATTGTAATTGGTCATCATAGAGACATGAGGTAAATCCTCCATTGTAAATCAGGTCAATAGTACCCCAATGAATATAATATAATCTTGTTTTGAGTCTTCCTAGGTGAAGTCAGCCCAGTCAGTTTAGTGGGGTCGACTTGTTATGGTGAAATTCAAGTGACTTAAAGTGTATAAATAGAGGAGTCGTGTTCCTCATTATAACACATACTCACTCACTTGTGTAGCGCATAGGAGAGAGAGAGAGAGAGAGAGAGAGAGAGAGAGAGAGAGAGAACAACGAGGAGAATACCTATTTAGGGGTTATATCGTATACATCTTATACAAAGGAAGTTTTGTTTGGTTTTCTTCCCCTTGAGGGTTTCCCAGGATAAATATTGTGTCTATCTTGTGATTGTGTTTCTTTCAATGATTCTGCATATGCTACTGTTGTAAATTTGGATTGAACACTAATGATATCGAGTGTAGAATATGAAATCTTAACACATAGAAACAATTAATACCTAACATCAAGGAAGAGAAAGTAAAAATACAAGAGATATAAAAGTACAAAGTACATATAATCATTAATACCTCAATTAGGTAAGATAGCTTAAGTTGTTGAGTTATTTAAGTTTTATAGAGAAGGTATCATGGTTGATTCATTGTATGTTTTACTAAATGTCTCTAAGGGTCAAACATTGTAATGAGCACCCATAGATTTACATTGGGTAGCGTTTACTTGATTATTTTCCCATGAGATTTTCCTTGAGAAAAAAACCATTATACATGTTCATAAGAAATTGATATATAAAAATGCACGCACTCACGATCACGATTCATAATCTTTTGTTCTCCCATTCAACAACCACTCTACTAAAATCTACAAAACATGTGTTTAACCGAAATTCTTTATGGATCTCCTTAACCTGCATCATTTTTATTTGGAAGAACCATGGGTAATGGTTCATTTATTGTTACTTATAATTTTCTAGACTTGCACTTAAATTTCATATTTAATTAAAATATAGTATTGGTATACACATTAATCCAATTACCAAACAAATTCTTTAATTTTCTCAGTGGGATCTTGACGATTCAAGTCATTCATGTTTTATGCCATTCATATTATTTATATCTGTATATATTCATATTATATACATATTTTTTATATGTGTATATATAAAACAATGAAACCTAGCATAGAGAAATAGGAAGTAAAAGCTAAAAAGAAATATAAAAGTAAAAGTTCAAAAGAGATATAAAAGTATACATAACAAATGAATACATATAATCATTAATACCTCAACCCACTGAACTAGCTTTTGTGGTGAGTGATTTAAATATTAAGTAGGAGGCTTTGGGTTTAATTCTATTGTGTGCTTTATTTAATGGCATTATTGGTTAAGTGTTGTAATGAGTGCTAATGGATTTACATTGAGTTTTATCCATACATGTAGGGATGTGTTTTATAATTTTCCCAAATAATTTTTTTTTAAGAAAAAATACAATCACTGATGCACATTTATAAGAAATTAATATAAAACAATAAACAAGTTTACATGTATTTCTCCATTATTCAATAACCACTTCACTAGAAACTACAAAAATATTGATGTTTTTTTAAATATGGTTTTAATAGATTGAACTTGGTTGGTTACTTGGTGATTTATTTAGTTATTTTTAGATTTTTTCAATAATTTTGAAAATATTGTTTAATTTCTTCAATAAATTAAAAATCCAATTAGTTAGTTGTGTTAGAGCAAATAACCCTTTACTTAGCATCCAAATTGACCATCTAAGTCAACCCTGAGTTGGATTCCTAGAATTTGGGGTGCATTCCTTGATTTAGGGGCACATTTCATAATTCAAGGAAATGTTCTTGATTTTAGGAGTGACTAAGCCTCGAATTGGTTAAGAACTAGATGCACTCCACTAATATAGGTCCTAATTTACCCTAACTAACCCTAACAAACCCTAAGCACCTTAGTTGAGTGGTTTTAGGGATTTCCATGGACATCATGAGTTGCTTGCACATCACTCAATTAGAACTAATGATTAGGGAGTCTTAGGTTAGTTAAACCCAATTTAGGTGAGTGTGCATGGATAACTAAACGTTTTGGCTCTAGTTAATATTGACTAACCTCCAAGCACTACATGAGAAATTTGAATAATCTCCTGATCTAATTTTAAATGCCTTTGTATATATATTTTTCAAAAAGGATTTTGTAGCCATACAAGAGATCATTTGAAGCTCATTTGTATCGATTAGAGAGCTAATTTTCATCCATGGATATTGTATCTCCCCATCTATATTGTTACATAGTTGGTATGTTAGATCTAGTATTATTGAAGGTTGTAGCTAGGATTTTGAAGGAATCAAAGAGCTCATTTGTAGCCAATAGAGAGCTCATTTTCAAACATATAATATCTCATTTTCATCTATCAAATATCTCATTTGTATAAATTAGAGAGCTCATTTGCATCCATGGATATCGTATCTCCCCAGCTTAGTTGCTACACAGTTGGTATGCTTGATCTGGTCTTGTTGAAGGAGGCCCCAATAGCTTCACAACACGTGTCCTACAATGACATATTCACATACATTGAGAGGATGACAAAGGCCCTAGAATATTTGCAACATTGGACTATGAGGACATATGCACATATTTGATCCACCACTCAATTGAGGATGACCCTTTTAGAGGCCCAGAAGAAGACGTGATATACGAATTTATTCTTTCCCAATTGAGTTATGGTTCAGTATCTTTGTTTCTACTTTCCATTCTACTAAATTGGATCTTAGAGCCTCCTAAAAAATGTCTTCTTTGGATATATTTTGTGCCTCCCTCCTTCAACAAGATAAGCTCTCACAAATGCAAAAAAAAGGAGCAAAAACAAAGGATTTCTCATGAAGATTTCGATTCCAATGATGGAAATACCCAAGAGGAGAAACCATGGTGTCCTTACTACAATAAAGGACCACATAAATAAGAAGATTTTATTTACAAAAATATTTTTGAAGAAAAATATCACAACAAGAAAGCTTTTGCATTGAATAAATCCAATTGCATGTATGCACTTTAAATAGTTTCTACCCCATGCATTATTGATTCAAAAGACTTTGGATAACTTGTTCCAAGTCAAGTTCTAATTTAAGAAGCCATTGGACTGTTGGTTGTGGATCCTGATCTTCCAAATTCAGAGATGTTATCGTTCAATTGTGTTTGTACCACAATTTTACTATACACTCGCCCCAACTGGGGAGTGCGGTGGTTCGGTGCCAGCGGTCCCCCACTAGGGGTTTGGGGGTCATGCCATAGAAATAAAAATTTTGGATGTTTGTTGGCCAATAGTTTGCGGACTCGTGGTATTGCGTGACCCATTGTATTTTCCCATGGTAATTCCCCTATAAAAGGAAAGCATTGTAATAAGGTTGTGTATTGTATTGTAGCATTGTAAAACAATCTCTATGATTCTATGAGAGAGACTGTGAGAGTGTGAAGAGGAATTGCAACGGGGTTGCTGCAAGTTCTATCCCTTCATTTTGTTGGATGGTATAATAATAAAGGACTAGAAATTTATGTGTGAACGTATCCCATCTTGGGTGAACCACGTTATTGATCTAGGAGGATCCAAGAAGGCAAAATTTTTAAAGTCCTCCAATATCAGCAAAACCAGCACTAGATCGAAGGGCTCATCGAGATGATTCCAACGGCGTTCATTTCACCTCAAACGGACTCTGTATGAGAAAGTTATCACGTTCTGTTGTATTGATGAAACATGCAAATTTGGCAAAATAGGGGTGCCACGTGGCACAACTGGCAGGGTGACACATGGCATTCATACAATACAGACGAGGTGACATGGCATGTACATATGGACCAATGGAGATTGAACACGTGGCAATACAGGTAGTGACTTGGCAGTTGAATGGACGCCAACTGGGCATAAGGTGGACCAATCCCAGGCTACCATGTGGCAGCATGGGATTGGCCAATAAATCTAATACAAAATTATGGCCTCCACGGGGTTCGACCCCATGACCTCTGCAAAGAATGCTGAGCGCCTTCGCCACTCGGGCTACGTATGGTTCTTGGTATGCACATGCAATAAAATTGCCCCGACCCATGGTTTTCAATGCGACAAGGTACCAATCCCATGGGGAGTTTGTTACAACTCCAACCCACAAAAATCACATTGGAGTGGACGAACCACGTGATATCAACTCTCAGATAGGGTAACACACATGGTCATATGTTTTATAACAAATTTTTGATAACACGTGAAAAGTGAGTTTTGCAAACAGACTACATGCCATTTTAAAAGGGTATTTTTAAATATGTTTGTTTATTATGTAATTCCATTTGTTATGACCTAACCACCACATGGTTATTCGATGAATTTTGGATATGGTGGTTTTGGCATGTGGCTATTTCGCCAAAGAATGGCATGGGCCATTTTGACTTGTAACAAAGTTTTGTGATTTTGTAATGCCATTATGGGTAGGTTATAACAAGGGCTAATATAATATGCTATAGTTGGTAAATTCCCAACTAAAACCTTTTAATAAAAAGCCAAACCACATGAGAACCAACTTAGGAGTTGTAACTCCATGCCCATTGAGGCAATTTTTTTGTAACCAAAGAGAACATGAGGAAAATGTGAAGAGGGGCAAGCCAAACTATATAAACCCCCTTGATTTCCATTGCCACTCATGCTTTGGAGTGGAGACTTTGTAGCTAAAGGAGAGAAGGGAGATTGCATAGCTCTGCAGGAGGAAGGTACGAGTGTTTATACTCATTTTACACCGTCTTTAGGCTTCGGAGTTGCTGGAAGCAGTCTGGTTGTGTTTTGGGAAGTGGTTCTCTTCCTAACCATTTTCTCCAAGGTATCATTGTATCATTTCCATGTATTTTGCCTTATGCTGAGATTATAGATCGGCCCTCCTATTGAGAAGCAGGCCCAGAGACGTAGTCCATCCTGGAAAAACTCCATTATCAACTTGTTGTCTTTATGTGCGTATTATCTATGCTGTTTGATTCTCTTCTTATGGATTTGTGAGCTTCATTCATGCTCTTTATGCAATTCATGTTAACGTCATAGAGTAGCAAAGATCTTGTTTTCGGATCAGTTATATATGTGTCTCTCTTGTAATGCATTTAATATTTGCATCTTATTTAATTGTTATTGATTTTCAATCTTGTCTTTCTAACAATTGGTATCATAGCCAAAAGGTCTATTTGGCTGGTAAACTCGCAGGAAAGAAGAGTTCTTGATTCTATTGGGAGCAATGGAAGAAGAAGGAAAGTTTAGGGTTGAGAAATTTAATGGCCAAAACTACCAGTTATGGAAGATGCAAATGGAGGACTATCTGTACCAAAAGGATCTATACCTACCATTTGGAGGAAAAACAAAACAGTTGGCGACTATGAAGGATGACGAATGGGAGGTTCTTAATAGAAAGGTACTGCAAACAATACGGTTCTTCCTGTCTTTGTTGATGTAATTGTAACTTTGAAATCTATTCACTTGTATTTCTTATCTATTGTAACTCGATGTTTTTCCCAGGATGTATTGTAATGTAATTGAGTCATGTCATACCCCGATGTTTATTCTGGGAAGTTTCTATAACGAGAAAGTCATGTCTAGTCATTGTGGGTAACGCTCCTATTTTTCAAGGGTTAAAGTCCCCACAGTTGTGGGGCCCTTGGGTTATTAGACTATCCTAGTGAATTCAACCCTAGGTGAGTCATTGTAAGTTGGGTCAATAGTCCCCACCATTGTGTTACCCTCCTATTGGTCGGAGGAGGCAAAGTCCCCATAAGTGGTGGGGCACTAGGGTTATTAGACACTCCTAGAGATGTCGGCTCTAGTAAGTAATTGTTAAGTGAGGCTGACATGTTGGAGTGCACTTCAAGTGAATGGAAGAATATAAATAGAGAGTGAGCCTCTCTATTTATCTCACTTTCAACAAACACACTCACTCATTGGGGCGCATGAGTGAGAGAGGAGAAGCTCTCTCAGTGTGAGAGAGAGAGATTGCTGCTGTCGGGAGATCATCTTACCCTTTTTTGGTTTTACCTTTTATGTTGATTCTATCTATGAGGAAGTTGCGAGGTTTTCTCCTTTATGGTTTCCCCGAGGAAAATTCTTTGTGTCTCTTGTCTCTTGTGATGTGCTTATGTTTTACTGCTGTGCTTGTTATTCTCTCAGTTAAAAGATCCTAAGATCATAATGCTAGCTTGAATGATGAAAAACTAACATGGTATCAGATCTAACCTGAGAAGAAGACATTATGCAGCTATAGAAGCTAGGGATTGTTACTTTTTGGGTCTCTCTCCACAATCTATCAGCAAAAGTATGCTAGGCTGACTCTCCATTGAAGGGCGCATCTTTTTGTCGAAGCGAAATTCGATTCCGAGCATTTTCAGTTTTCGATGCAGAACTTAGGGCTTTCTACAAAAGAGGAATTTTTGAGTGAGCCCAACATAGGATTTTTCTCCTCATAAAAACTGAAGTTTAGAGACATGGATCAAGAAATTTGGTTGGGTGAAACTCCAAGAAATTCAAACCCTAGTTTGAGCTCGAGCTAGAAAAACCCTAAATACTAAAAATGCTAAGTTTTGGTACATTCGCTATATCCTGAGATTGGAGAAGGATTAGGAGATAAAAATTTCAGTGAATGAAGATGAAATCCTGGTGAATACTTTTTCCAAAAATAAGCCTCATATTCTCTATATTTTAGGAGATATGATCCCTCCACGTTAGGGTTCCAGCCTCTTCCAGAATTCATCCCTAAACAGGACAGCTGGGGAGAATTGAAATATATTGGGCTATAGAGGTTAAAATGGAATTCCAGAAGATTTTTCAGAAATAAAATAGACTGTAAATTTGGTGGTCTAAATATCAGACTTAGAAGATGAACCAGTGACACGTGGCATGCTGTACAACTTCTCTGTTCTGAACAGTCTTGTAACAGGTCACCTTGGGAAAATGATCATAAATCCCAAATGGTGAAACAAATGATGATGAAACCTATGTTTTTGGATCAGGGACATTCTATGTTACCTCGATGAGAAATTTTAGACATAGAGGAGCTGTAATTTCATAGATATCACAGAAACAGTAACAGGTGTTTCTGCAGAAGAAATTAGAAAACTAGGGCTTCCTATTCCAGGAGCTTCCCTCAACTGTTTTCAGAAAAGGAATACATTGGACAGCTCCATTTGAAGAGATCTATATGTCTATCCAATCAGATCTAAAAGATTCCAAGTTTTGAAAATTAGGGTTTCTGTGACAAACCCTAGATCAGCGAGCTCCAGAACCAAGACAGACACCTCAAATCGGTAAGATCTAATCCTTTGCTATTTTCATTTGAGGTTCTCATTTCAAAGTGATCTATCACATCAGCTTGATGATAAGCTCGGTCAAGTTGACAATTTCCAAGCATGGAAGTATATTATCTCTCTGAAGAAAATGGATCGGACACCTACGTGAGTATAGAGGTTCCAACTTCAGAGGGAGATGAGGCTAGAAGCCTTTCACAAGAAGAACTTGGTCAAGGCCAAGAAGATCATTGTTGATTCAGTCACAAATCAACTTGTACTACAAGTGTCTTCCCTAAAGACATCGATGATGTTTGATTCCTTGACCAAGCTATTTGAATGGAAGAACATATATTAGAAGATGACCTTAAGAAACTAGTTGAAGAATGTGAAGATCCAGAATGCAGAGAACATGCAGTCATAAGAGTCTCTCAAATCAAGAACAACTTGAAGCGGTAAAAGAAGAAGTGAAGAATGCAGAAGTGGTGATGGCCACCTTGAATAGCCTCCCAGGATCATGAGATTCATTCATGCAAGGAATGTGTGCCAGAAGGAAGTGATTACTTTCAGTAGACTCTGGGAAGAAGAAGAAGCTCGACTCATAAGAAGAGAATAGAAGATGGGAGCAACTGAAGATCAATCTCTCACCTTCCAAAGAAGATACCTCAAGCGGTGAGGAATATGAAGATCTCAACTCTTGAAGAACTTCTTATCCACCTTAGCATTTGGATAAGAAACAATGCTATTATGAATGAAGAAGACGATGAAGCTCAAGACTCAAGGAGTATACCCACGAAACAAATAAAGATAAGCATTCAATTTTCACTTCATGATATTGTTTTGTTATGCATGTGTTCATATTCAGTTGATGTATTATACATGATAGGATGTTTGCATTAATGACAATATACTACTAATATGCATGTGATGGGTAAGTAGCTCATGGTGCTATACAACTCTCCATTGCTACTTATCTAGAATGAAACCTCTTTGCTGACCTATTGGATTAGTGCACAATCCCAATGTTGTCCTGGTAGAGATGGAAGGCATCTAGAAAAGTTTTGTGAGATATGGATGAATGTTGTATTGGCTAAAGTAGTTGCATGATCATATATTTATGCATAAGAATTTGCCAGTATGAATATTTCTTATCTAACCATACAAATTCATTTGACTTGTAGGAAAGATTGCATACATAATCGCCTACAAGCAAAGAGGGATGAGACTTGTTCCGAAGAACAAGTGACGACAGTACAAGATGAAAAATAATATGACGAATGAAGAGACATCATTGATGCAGAACCCTCCAAGAAGAAAGGGAAGACCAGTTCAAGAAGAATGATGTCAAGGATGAAGTATCGATACATGAAGGGAAGTTCGTAGTTCCATCATGCAATAGATGGAAACATCGTGGGATACAAGGCAAGATTCGAAGAGACATTTGCAGCCATTGCAAGTTGAGACACATGACAAGAAGAATCATGTGTGCAAATGAAAGAAGACCTTATACGAGCTTAGAAGACACCCATGGGATAACACATACATGAGGAGCTTGATGAATATCTGAACCTATGCTACAAGTTTGATATAGGATGACAAGCTCACAGATGGGTGTGGGAAGAACTTTTGAAAAAGTTCAAAATAGAGGATCTTGGTATCCAATGATCCTAGATGGATATTACTTGTCACTCCGGTGCAAAATGTTTCAGTGCATAGAGTATGAAAGACAGAGGGAGTATGATGCTTTCGAGGGAGTGACTGCAGAAGATCCTATGTTTCGACATGGTATGACAAGATGGACAGATTACTGATGACTCTAGGCTTTACTGAGAGTAAAGTGGATTCCAACCTTTGCTTCAAGGTTGAAGGCAGAAGACCAGTGATGCTCCTGTTATCTGTCGATGCACTATTTTCTAGGCATGGAGGTGTGGACAAGGGAAGTATATAGTAGAGATCCTGAATAGGTTCAGGATGATGGACTGCATGACCACACCTATGGCATCGAACCTGAAGCTGTTAAGTGATGCTTCATCAGAGACGGTTGATGCTACAATGTATAGTCAGATGATTGGGTCCTTGATGTATTTGACGAACATGAGACCAGACATTTTCTTTGCTATGAACACCTTGAGCCAGTTCCTGACAGATATGAGAAATGTTCACTTGATTGCTACAAAGTTTATTCTGAGGAACTTGAAGGGTACAGTTGATTATGGGCTCAAGTATGATGTGAATCAAAAGATTAACCTGGAGGGTTATGTTGATTCAGATTGGGCAAGTAGTGCCATTGAAAGGAAGAGCACTTCAAGGTATTGCTTCAATATGGGATCAGGTGTGATCTCTTGGTTTAGCAAGAAGCAATCCTGTGTGGCACTGAGTACAGCTGAAGCAGAGTATGTCGCAGCCTGTTCAGCTAGCTGTGAGGTAGTATGGCTAAGGAAGCTACTGACTGATTTATTTGATCTCTAGATGGATGCTACTTGTATACACTGTGACAACCAAAGTTGCGTGAAGTTGTCAGAGAATCCAGTGTTCCATGACAAGTCAAACCACATCGATATCAAGTATCACTATATAAGGGATATGGTGCAGAGGGGAGCAGTGAAGCCCCAGTATGTTGTGACAGAGGAACAGATAGCTGATGTGTTGACGAAGCCATTGGCTAGGGTAAAGTTAGATTACTTTAGGGATAAGCTTGGTGTTCTCCAAATTGAGGTTTCCTCCAAGGGAAAGTGATGAATCCCATATCCATTCTGACATGGTGAGAGGATTGGTTCCTTCCATGGTCAGATGCAAGGGTTGAGCCATTCTGTCATGGTGAGAGGATTGGTTCCTTCCATGTCAGATGTGAGTGCTGATTTCCATTCTGGGAATGGAGGTACCTAGTCAGTTACCAGGAACACTCAGTCTGGGACTGAGAGAGCCATTCTAACGAGTAGGTCAGATGTAAGGGTTGAACCATTCTGTCATGGCTAAAGGATTAGGTTCCTCCCATGTCAGATGTGAGTGTTGGCCATTCTGTCGAGTAGGACAAATGTAAGGGCAATTTCCATTCTAGGAATGGAGGCACCTGGTCAGTTACCAGGTAGCTCAGTCTGGGACTGGGGGCCATTCTTGTTAGAATAATCAAACCCATAGTATTTCCCACTTAGACATTAATTCATTTATTTTTGTCTTATTTTCCTAGTTCATGAGTCCCACCATGTGCAAGTTGCTAATTGCCTATCCATAGAGGTAAAACTTGCCATCTTTGACTCATGTAGCACTTGGGAAAGCCTTAGGAATCAAATCTGCTTTATTCATGGCCTCCTAGGCACCCTTCTGCTTTTTCTGCTTTATTGACTGTTTTTTCAGTGTTTTAAGGCACATAGGAAAGCAAGACTAGGTGAGGTGAACTTGTTTTTTTCCCCTTTCATCCTCCACTCTTTCCTCCATGAAAAATCATGTATGAGCTTCCATTTCATCACTCATTATCTTTCCCATGCACCCTTTCCAATTCGTGAGCCTCATGACAGATTTGGGATCAGCTTTTTACACCTATGGGGGATTTGCCTATTTTGGGTAAGCCTGCTTTATGCTAGTTTTGGATGCCTCCTTATGCATTCGATCTCTTGACGTATTCTATATATTCATAAACCTATATTATTATAGGGTTGGCTATTGTACACTCAGTTAATATAATTTTGTGTTACAGCTCCATATTCAGTCTCCATTGTTAGCAATTTTGCATGATCAAATGATAATTGTTGTGGGTAAAATTAATCTATTGCTGGCCTGAATTTCTACATGGTATCAGAGCCATTGTAGTTTGTTACTCTCCTTCAAAAATTGTTTTGCAGGTTCGACATCAAGACTGGGAGCCTTCTACTGACAGCCGGGACAGATTTTCTAAAGCTATGGATTCACAGAAAACTATCTTGACTCCCTTCAACTATTTTGAATGGAAAGCAGAGATGGAGATATTGTTGAGGGTGAAAGGCCTCTATAGGGTGACTATGGCTATAGAATCAGAGCCCAATGCTGCTGCAAAGAAGATCAAACGGCACAATCAGAGAGATGAGGCCTATGGCCTCCTATGTCTCAGTATTTCCCGAGACCTCCTTTTCCATCTCGATGGATTAAATTCACCGGATCAAGTATGGGAGAAGCTTTCTAATCCTTTTGGAAAGACATATGAGATGAGGGGACATCAGATCGAAAATGAGCTGATTTCTCTGAGTCCCAGTAGCTTTGAATCCCTGTAGCTATATTTCTCCAAGTTCAAAGCACTAGTTTTGTAGCTGAAGCAGTGTGGTATCGAAAAGAAAGATGATCAGCTCATATTGGCCATCCTCTCAAAGCTAGGACCTAACTACTCAGTCTTTGTTTCGACCTTCTATGCCACAAAACTCACAGCTCGAACCTGGAAGATGCCTAGTTTTGCAGATTTCATGGAATCTCTCACACAAGAACAAGACAAGCTGGTGATGATGGGCACCATCAAACCATCCAAAGATCAAGCTTTGATTGCTGGAGATTTGAGCGTGGATTCAAAAAGCAAAAAGAAAGCTAAAAAGCCACCTAAGCAAAGAAGAGACAAGAAGCAGTCTCTAGAGGATCAACAAGGTCCCAAGAAAAATACCCAAAAGAAGAAAAAAAAAGGTGAAATGAACAAATTCTCATACTGTTCGAAGGGAAATCACACTGAAATCTCTTGTATGAAAAAGCAGATTGATATGCTAACCAATCTCCTAGAGAAGAATGGCATCTCCCTTCCAGAAAGCTCAAAGAAGAGAGAAGGAGGATCAAGTTCTGATGACAGAGAGAGAGTTCATGCTCTAGTTGCCGGCACATCAAGCTCACCCAGTTTTATCATAGATTCTGGAGCTTCAAGACACATGGTTTCGATTAAGGAGGCCTTCTCCTCACTGGATATGTCGAAAGGACCATCTATTGGACCGGGAGATGACTCTATCACTGAAAGTAAAGGCAAAGGAAGGATAGATCTTGATCATGGTAACTTCAAAAATGTGTTGTATGTCCCTAGTCTCGCCTCCAACCTTCTGTCAGTGTACCAAATGACCCACACTGGGTATCCT
>LPNX010004829.1:5213-113095 GCA_001517045.1 Pseudotsuga menziesii | reverse complement strand
ACAGCAAAATGGTGTTGCTGAGAGGAAGAACAGATCACTGAAGGAGATGGCAACATGCATGATGGAGGCCAAAACTTTGCCACCAAAGTATTGGGCCAAAGATATCAACTTTGCAGCCTATATCCAGAATAGGGTGCCTCACAAACAACTTGATGGCATGACTCCCTTCGAAGCATGGAGTGGGCACAAGCCAGATGTGACCCATTTCAGGATTTTTGGCTCAAAGGCATGGGCTAGAATCCCGACAGAGAAGAGGAAGGCTTTGCAGCCCCAAAGCCAAGAGTGTCTTTTTGTTGCATACTCTGAAGATTCAAAATGGTACAAGTTGATAAACTTGAGCACAAACAAAGCCTTCATTGAAAGGTGTGTTCAGTTTGAAGAAGAACCCCTTGCAGAAGTGGAAATTGGTGAAGCCTCTTCACCACCTAAACCTCAAGAAGTAAGTAAAGAGTTTGTTGAACATGCTGATTATTATTTTTCTGATGGATATGAGTTTATTGTAGACCCAAACAGCCCCACAAGGCCTAAATGGGCATCCAATACACTACATGCATCAGGTGAGCTAGCTGGGGATCCCAATGACCCAAGGAGGACTAGATCTCAATTTGAGAGTGGTCTGTACATGAAGGATCCTATGTTTGCTGAAAAATGATATTTGATGGTGGAGTCTAATCCTCAAACATATGAATAAGTAGTAGGAGATCCAAGATGGAAAGCTGCCATGAAGGAGGAGTTCAGCTCACTCCAGAAGAGCAACACATGGGAGCTAGTGGATCTTCCTCCAGGGAGAAAACTAGTACAATGTAAGTGGGTCTATAAGACCAAATTTGCTGCTGATGGTTCACCACTGAAGTAAAAGGCTAGATTGGTAGCTAAAATCTACTCACAGGTTCATGGCATCAATTACAATGAGACCTTTTCCCCAGTGGCAAAAATGGACTCCATCGGGCTAGCTCTAGCCATTGCAGCCTCAAGGCAATGGGAGGTACATCACATGGATGTAAAATGTGCATTTCTGAATGGAGATATCATTGAGGAGATATATATGCAGCAGCCTCAAGGTTTTTCTACTAACCCTTCTCTTGTGTGCAGGTTGAGAAAGTCATTGTATGGGCTAAAGCAAGCCCCCAGGGCTTGGTATGCCAAGATAGATAGCTTCTTGCTATCTCTGAATTTTGTTCGGTGCAAATCAGATCCAAATGTCTATTTGAAGTCTGTTAATGGTTCATTAATTATCATTGTGCTATATGTTGATGACCTCCTCATTACAGGAAACGCATAGGCTGAGATTGCTTCCTTAAAAGGAGCTATGAACCAATCCTTCTCCACGACAGATTTGGGGCTCTTAAGTCAATTTCTGGGGCTTGAGATTGCTCAAACCAAATCTGGAATAAAGGTGCACTAGTCCAAGTATGCCTTGGATTTGCTGATAAAATTCAGAATGCAAGACTGCAAAGCAAGCAAAACTCCTTTCCTTTCAGGAGTAAAGCTGGAGGAAGATGATTCTCCACCGATGGTAAACAATACACTGTATAGACAATTGATTGGATGTTTATTGTATTTGACACATACTCAACCTGATATTTGTTATGCATTAAGTGTGGCTTCTAGATTCATGGATCAGCCTCATGAGATCCATTGGAAAGCAGCCAAAAGGATCCTTAACTTTGTTCAGGGAACAAGGACACATGGGATCTTCTATAAGGAAAAATTTGATCTTGATTTGATTGGATTTACTAACAGTGATTGGGCAGGTGATAGCACAGATAGAAAGTCCACTTCAGGGTATGTTTTCATGCTTGTAGAAGGGCCAATCAGCTGGTCAAGCAAGAAACAGAGTGCCATTGCACTCTCATCTACAGAAGCTGAGTACAGAGGAGTTGTTAATGCAGCAACTCAGTGTTTATGGTTGCAGGGTTTACTTGGAGAGTGTGGTTTCGAACCTGAGTACTCAACTACCATCTACTGTGATAACCAGAGTGCCATTTGAATCTACAAAGATCCAGTTCAGAAGCAAAGAACCATACACATTGAGATTCACATGCACTACATCAGAGAGCTTGTGTATGATGGCACCATTCACCTACTCTTCTGTTCATCTTTAGAACAAGTAGCTGATATCTTCACCAAAGCATTTTGTGAGAAGCCATTCAGAAATCTCAAATCACTACTGGGGATTGCTGATCATGCTGTAAAGGCATGAGTGGAGACAAGATTCTACAATTTTGTTTTACAGTCCATGTTTAAGGGAGCATTTTCCCAAGTTGGTTTTGCCTCTTTCCTTGTTTCATATGGACTTGCAGTATGTAAAAGGGTGACTAAGCCTTGTTGCTAGGCCCTATATTTTTTATTTATTACTCATAAATTCAGGCTTAAGGGGGGGTGTTAGAATAATCAAACCCATAGTATTACCCACTTAGACATTAATTCATTTATTTTTGTCTTATTTGCCTAGTTCATGAGTCCCACCATGTGCAAGTTGCTAATTACCTATCCATAGAGGTAAAACTTGCCATATTTGACTCATGTAGCACTTGGGAAAGCCTTAGGAATCAAATATTCTTTATTCCTGGCCTCCTAGGCGCCCTTCTGCTTTTTCTGCTTTATTGACTTCTTTTTCAGTGTTTTAAGGCACATAGGAAAGCAAGACTAGGTGAGGTGAACTTGTTTTTTTCCCCTTTCATCCTCCACTCTTTCCTCCATGAAAAAGCATGTATGAGCTTCCATTTCATCACTCATTAGCTTTCCCATGAGCCTTTTCCAATTCGTGAGCCTCATGACAGATTTGGGATCAGCTTTTTACACCTATGGGGGATTTGCCTATTTTGGGTAAGCCTGCTTTATGCTAGTTTTGGATGCCTCCTTATGCATTCAATCTCTTGATGTATTCTATATATTCAGCAACCTATGTTATTATAGGTTTGGCTATTGTACACTCAGTTAATATAATTTTGTGTTACAGCTCCATATTCAGTCTCCATTGTTAGCAATTTTGCATGATCAATTGATAATTGTTGTGGGTAAAATTAATCTATTGCTGGACTGAATTTCTACAATTCTAATGAGGGTGTAGGATTTGGTTCCTACCAGGTCATATGTGAGTGCACGCCCTTCTGAACATGCATGTTGGATTGGTTCCTCGCATGTGTCAGATGTAAGTGCAGGGCCCTTCTGGATGTGCATGTTGGATTAGTTCCTCGCATGTGCCAGATATAAGTGCAAAACATTTCTAAACATACATGTTGGATTGGTTCCTCGTATGTGCTATATATAAGTGCAGAGCCTTTTTGGACATACATGTCGGATTGGCTCCTCGTATGTGCCAAATGTGAGTGCTGGGCCTTTCTGACAGGGTTGTGGGATTGGTTCCCACATGGTCAGATGTGAGTGTTGGGCATGCCTTTCTGATATGATTATAGGTTAGTTCCTACATGATCAGATGTAAGTGCCAGGCGAAGACCTACATGATGGCTAGGCCTACATCCAGCATGAAAAAGGGCTGGCTCTGTAGAAATTCCTATGATGAGAAGAATCATGAGATAGCACCCGTGAAGATTCAGTATTGATGATCTAACAAAGATGATCCAGATTGAGGGAAGACACAGATTCAGAGTTGATGCTCTAGAGATGATCCAAATCAAGGGAAGATCCAGATCCAGGAATGATGCTGCAGATGATCCAGATCCAGTGATGATGATCCATATTGAGTGATTCTCCAGATCTAAAGACGAAGATGACTAGAAGACAAAGAAGACTTGAAGGCAAAGATGACTTGAAGATGCAGATGACAAGAAGATCCAGAGAAGAAGACTAGTGATGAAAATTGTGTCGAGAGAATACCTTCCTAGTTAAGAGGGAGTGTTGATGTAATTGTAACTTTGGAATGTATTCACTTGTATTTCTTATCTATTATAACCCGATGTTTATTACGGGATGTATTGTAATATAATTGATTCATGTCATACCCCTATGTTTATTCCGGGAATTTTCTATAATGAGAAATTCATGTCTAGTCATTGTGGGTAACCCTCCTATTGGTCAAGGGTTAAAGTCGCCACAGTTGTGGGGCCCTTGGGTTATTAGACTATCCTGGTGAAGTTGACCCTAAGTGATTCATTGTAAGTTGGGGCAATAGTCCCCACCATTGTGTTACCCTCCTATTGGTCAGAGGAGGCAAAGTCCCCACAAGTGGTGGGGCACTAGGGTTATTAGACACTCCTAGAGATGTCGGCTCTAGTAAGTAATTGTTAAGTGAGGCCAACATGTTGGAGTGCACTTCAAGTGAACGGAAGAATATAAATAGAGAGTGAGCCTCTCTATTTATCTCATTTGCAAGAAACACACTCACTCATTGGAGTGCATGAGTGAGAGAGGAGAAGCTCTCTCAGTGTGAGAGAGAGAGATTGCTGCTGTCAGGAGATCATCTTACCATTTTCAGGTTTTACCTTTTGTGCTGATTCTATCTCTGAGGAATTTGCGGGGTTTTCTCCTTTATGGTTTCCCCAAGGAAAATTCTTTGTGTCTCGTGTCTCTTGTGATGTGCTTATGTTTTACTGTTGTGCTTGTTATTCTATCAGTTAAAAGATCCTAACATCATAATGCTAGCTTGAATGATGAAAAACTAACAGTCTTCATCGGCGGCTTTCAATATCTCAAAATAAAAGACTATAGAGGGTGTGATGAGCGCATTGGCTAAGCTCTATGAAAATCCCTCCGCTTCCAACAAGGTATTTTTAATGAAGCGTTTATTTAATATAAAGATGTCAAAAGGTGGATCTATTGCTGACCACTTAAATGAATTTAATACACTGACTAGTTAGCTAAGTTCTATAAATGTGAAATTTGATGATGAGGTTAGGGCTCTTATAATCTTGTGCTTGTTTCTAGAAAGCTGGAATAGCTTGGTCATGGTTGTAAGTAACTTTGTCCCTGGTTCAAGAACTCTTAAACTTGATGGTGTTGTTGGTGTTATTCTTAGCAAGGAAATGCGAATAAAAAGAACATGTGATACATCAGGTAATGTGTTGACCATGGAGAGCAAAGGAAGACAAAAGGAGAGTGGGAGGAGCCTGGGTAATCGTAGAAATTCTAGAAAGGGTAGATCCGAGTCCATATTTGGAAATATAGAGTGTTGGAACTGTGGTAAGAAAGGACATATGAAGAAAGACTACAGAGCTCCAAAGAAGAAAGGATACGGGAAGCAGGAGACTACTCAGGAAGAAAATGTAGCAGATGATCTGTTACAAGATGCTTTGATTCTTAAATTAGATAATACTAGTGATTACTGGGTAGTAGATTCAAGGGCTTCATTTCATGCTACATCCCCATAGGAAATTCTTTCATGATTATGTTCGAGGTGATTTTGGACATGTTTTATTGGGAGATGATGAACCATGTAAAATTGTTGGAATGGGTAAGGTACGTATTAAGTTAAATAATGGAAATTAATGGTTGCTAAAAGGTGTAAGGCATATTCTTTCTATGCAAAGAAATTTGATCTCAACAGGGAAGTTGGGAGATAGCAGTTGTTTTTCTACGTTTGGAAAAATGTGGTGGAATATCACTAAAGGAGCACTGGTAATAGAAAGAGGAGATAGGAAAGGTACGTTGTATTTATGTCCTCATAATACTAATTATTCTATATCTGTAGCTTACACAGAAACAAGTGCAGTGTTGTGGAATCATAGGCTTGGACACATGAGTGAGATGGGAATGCATATTCTCCACTCAAGGAAATTGCTTCCAAATCTTAAGCAGATAAGTTTGGAATTTTGTGAGAACTGTGTTTATGGAAAACATAAGAGAGTTAGATTTCTCAAGGTTGGGAAACAAAAGAAGAGTGAAACGTTAGAGCTTGTGCATACATATGTATGGGGACTGGCTCAAGTAGAATATCTTTGTGGCTCTCGTTATTATGTTACTTTTATTGATGATCCAACTAGAAAAACTTGGGTTTATTGCATTAGGAAAAAAATTGATGTGTTTGATACTTTTAAGAAGTGGAAAGATTTGGTTGAGAATGACACAGAAAAAAAGTTGAAATGTATCAGATATGATAATGGAGGTGTATATTGTAGCAAGGATTTTGATAGTTATTGTTCATACAATGGGATTTGTGTAGAGAGAAGACAATCCCTGGAAAACCACAAGAAAATGGTGTTTCAAAAAGAATGAATAGAATGATCATGGAGCATGCAAGGTGTATGTGATTGCATACAGGGTTTCCCTTACAGTTTTGGGATGATGCTGTAGATATTGTTGTTTATTTAATAAATAGAGGGCCTTCAAGCACTTTGGATGGTGCAATTCCAGAGGAGTCATGGACAGGTAAAAAGGTAAACTATTTATTTCTAAGAAATTTTGGTTGTGAAGCATTTGTGCATATTGCTAAAGAAAATAGAATAAATCTTGAGGCTAAATCCAAGAAATGTACCTTTATTGGATACGAATTTGATGATTTTGGTTATCGCTTATGTGATTGTGAAAATCACAAAATCATTAGGAGTAGAGATGTAATATTCAATGAAAAGGTTATGTACAAAGATCAGTTGTAGGGAAAGAAAGAGGAAAATGAAAACATAGTGTACATAGTGCTTGATGAAATCAAAGAAAATGAAGTTCCAAAGGCACCAAAAAATCAAGAGCAGCAACAAGTACCTCAAACTCCTGCAAATGTAAGAAGATCTACCAGGTTAAGTAGATGCCCTGAACGATTCTCTCCTTCATTGTATTATTTATTGATGATAAATTCTGGTGAACCAGAATGTTATGAAGAGGCAATGCAGGTAGAAGCTAGAAAGAAGTGGGAGCAAGTAATGGATGAGGAGATGGATTTATTAGTAAGAAACAAGACTTTGGATTTGGTTGAGCTACCTACAGGAAAAAGAGCATTCCAGAATAAATGGGTTTACAGGTTGAAGGAAGAATATGGAGCTAAGAAGCGGTACAAGGATAGACTTGTTGTAAATGGGTTTGCACAAAAGAAAGGTATGACTTTGATGAAATATTTTCTAATGTTGTTAAAATAACTTCAATTAGGACTATTTTAAGTTTAGTGGCGGTAAAATATTTGCATCTTGAATAGTTAGATGTGAAAATAACCTTTCTCCATGGGGATTTGGAGGAAGAGATTTATATGCAGCAACCACAAGGGTATGAGTTCAAAGGGAAGGAGAATTTGGTTTGCAGGTTGAAGAAGAGCTTGTATGGCCTGAAGCAAGCTCCAAGACAATGGTATTTAAAATTTGATAAGTTTATGAAAGAATAGGGTTATAGTAGATACCATTCTGACCACTATGTTTATTTCAAGAGGCTAAATAATGGAAGATATATTATCTTGTTATTGTATATGGAAGGCATGCTTGTTGCAAGGTCTAACATCCAGGATATAAATGTGCTCAAAAGGAAACTAGCTAAATCATTTGCGATGAAGGACTTGGGTGTTGCAAATAAAATCCTTGGTATGAGAATATCAAGAGACGGGAAAAATCACAAATTGACATTGTCTCAAGATGAGTACATAGAAAATATGTTGGATAGGTTTAGAATGCAGAATGAAAAACTAGTTAGTACACCTTTGGCCAACCATTTCAAATTAAGTAAGGAGATGTGTCCCAAGACATAGAAAGAGATAGAATACATGTTCAAGGTTCCCTATTCATCAGCAGTTGGTGGATTTTTGTATGCCATGGTGTTCACAAGACTAGATATTGCACATGCAATGGGAGTTGTGAGGGGGTATATGAACAATCCAGGTAAAGAGAATTGGAAAGAAGTACAGTGGATTCTCAGGTAATTGAGAGGTGCCACTTCTCATTAATTCTATTTTGGAGGCTCATACATTGTTCTACAGGGATATGTTGATGTAGATATGGAAGGTGATAAAGATAGCAGGAGGAGCACCACAGGGTATGTCTTTATTATGGGTGGAACAACAATAATTTGGATTTAGAAATTGTAAAAGGTTGTTTCACTTTCAACAATGAAAGCACAGTATGGTGTTGCTCCAAAGGCGAGTAAAGGGATGATTTGGTTGTAGAGGTTCATGGAGGAATTGGGTAAGAAGCGGGAGAATAGCAGGTTGTACATTGAAAGACAAAGTTCCCTTAATATCACAATGAACTCATCCTTTCATTCGAATACTAAACATATACTACTCAAGTACCATTTCATAAGATCTGTTCTAGAACATGAACTGTTAAAGTTGGAAAAGATACATACTAGCCAGAATCCTACAAACTTGTTGACAAAGGTAATAGCTAGAGAGAACTGAGTTCCTGCTCGGTTTCTATTGGCCTTCAAGCATAAAGGTGAAAATGAGAAATTTTCCAAGTCCAAGGTTCAGAGCATAGTCCATCAAGTGCAGCAGTGGTGGAGTTATTGTGATCAGTTTACAAGTGGGAGATTTTTGGTTTGTGGAACCTGATCTTCTAGATTAAGAGATCTTATTCTTCAGTTGTGTTTGTACCCTGGTTTTATTGTACACTCCTCCCAACTGGGGGGTGGGGGGGGGGGGGGGGGGGGGGGGAATCCCCCTCGGTTGGGTGATCTAAGGGCCAGTGTTCCCCTAGTAGGGGTTTGAGGGAAGCGCCCTTGAAAGAAATTTTGGGACTTTTGTTGGAAAACAATTTGTGAACCCATGGTATTGGGTGACCCGTAGTATTGTTCCCATGGTAATTCCCCTATAAAAGGAAAACATTGTAATACGGTTTTGTATTGTATTTTAGTATTGTAAAAAAAACTATGTGATTGTGTGAGAGAGACTGTGAGAGTGTGAAGAGGAAGTGCAGTTGGGTTGCTGCAAGTTTTATCCCTTCATTTTGTTTGATGGTATAATAATAAAGGACTGGCATCTTTTGTGTGGACGTAGCCCATCTTGGGTGAAGCACATTGTATATGTGTCTCTCTTGTAATGTGTTTAATATTTGCATCTTATTTAATTGTTTAATTGTTATTTCTTTGTGATCCTATTGTCCTAACATGGATAACTCATCCCAAATCAAGTTCTTGTTGAAGATGACCTCCAGAATGTCTTTTCATTATTCAAATCTACATCCTTTGCTCCTATAGTTCACCAAGTTTTGCACAAAACCTTTAAGGGATTTCCTCCATTAGAAACAAGGAGTGGTCAAGAACCACCATTCAATCACTTCAAAGTGTTTGGATTTTTTGAATGGGCTCACATGCACTTCAAAAGAAGGAGTAGTTCACAAAGGTTTGTAGGGATCTCCGTAAATCACTTATTTGAAAAGCAATTCACCAAGTTGAGAGCTACTTTGGTAGTGAAGGAATATTTTGAGCATGCTTCATAAAGCTCTCTCTTCACATTATATTTTATGGGGGGGAGGTTTCCCATGTGTTTTTTTTCCCTCTTTCACAGTTTTAAGAGAACTTTTTTTATGTGCACATGTACTTAAAATCGCTGCAAATTGTCGCGGCCCATTTGTTTTCATCTAATTAGGCTTATGGGGGGGGGGGGGGGGGGGGTGTTAGAGAAAATAACCATCTACCTAGCCACCTATACCTTGACCTGATGACTGTAGTGGTCCAAACCCCATTCAAATTGACCACCTAAGTATTGAGTTGGATTCCTATAATTGGGGGCATATTCCTTGATTTGGGTGCGCATTCCTTGATTTGAGGAATCATTCCTTGATTTTAGGAGTGGTTGATCCTAGAACTGGTTAAGGACTAGATGTGCTCCACTAATCTAGGTCCTAACTAACCCTAACTAGCTCTAGCAGGCCCTAAAAGCCCCAGTTGTGTGATTTTAGGGATTTGCATGCACACACTATTAGTTTCTTGCACATCACTCAATCATAACTACTGATTGGGGAGCCTTTGGTAAATTAAACTCAGTCTAAGTGAGTGTTCATGGATAAATAAGGTTTTTGGTTCTAGTTAAGCCTAACTAGCCTCTAAGCACTGCATGAGCAATTCAAATAGCCTCCTGACCTAATTTCAATTGCCTTGTTGTTTATATTGTTCACCTCCATTCATTCAAGCTAATGAAATACATCATTCTTTTCTTCATATCTACTTCTAGTTATTGTGTAATGATCTATGATATCTCATTTGTTACATGATTAGTTGGTTGTTGATTTTACTTTCATGGTATATCTCTCTTGGTTATGTGCCTAGCTATATATGTTCAAATTTTACAAGTTGATTGAATATGTACATTCAATTCTATTTAATCGACATCTTTGTATTAAGCATTATTTATTAATAGCTATTCAAATTCATTTTTTTATTGTAAATTATAGTTTCATAAAAAAAATTATGGGTAGAAGCTTAGCATCTTAACTAATTTACATTTAAATATGCCATTCACATTATTACCTTCCTTTTAGTAATGTAGTTGAGACTATAGAAATTCTTCACTTGTGATTGATATTGTTGAGAATATGCAATCTTATATAATACATGTTTTGATAATATGTGTCACGTCCCCATCCCTTAGACCAACGAAGAGGACATGACGAACACCCAGCATACGGGAAAACAACCCCATGAAAGATAAGAACAGTTATCCATGCTGAAATAAAGGCTTAATAGAATGCATAACAGGAATGCTAAGATATGTAATCCATCATAACAGGATGCATAATTCATCAATCATACAGCAGAAGTAGCATGTACCTTCCAACATTCATATGTTCATTATAATTCATAAAACAATAGATTCAATTACAAAGATAACACAATCAAGATTACTTATCCTTTTGATGAAGAGTTTACCCCACAACCAGCTCCGTCGCTGCAACGTTCCACCCAACCATAGGCCAGCGTGCTCATCAATCTCTCAGCAACACTGCCACCCCCGAGCTGGGCATGATTCCTCCAAGGATAAGGGTCAATGCAGGCTTACACATAACCGAGGGACACAATCAGCAAACCAACACCACTGGGTTTACCAGGCCATCAACAAATCGACCAATCCAGCACAGTCCAAAGGACAACCACTGCATACCAGCAGCAAAACAACCCTTCACAGCCCTGTGAAGAAGCAAAGATGACCAGGGATAATCCCAAACAAATGATGAGCATAGCTCAAGCCCACAAGGCAACACAGAGTTGTTCTTGGCCCTACCGTGGCCAAAACAACTCAGCTGCAACCCAAAAACCAGGGTGCTCCAGCAGTCACAAACACACAATGAATGATAGCAGCAATCCACAGTCCCAAAATAGGGAAACTCATCCAACAAATTGGAAATCATCAGTGGCCCAAAACGAAATTTAGCACCACAACCAATAAAACGTGGAGAAGACAACAGCCCCAAAACACAAGCAGTGAGCATGGCTCACAACATGGGAAAATGACCCCAAATAGTCTGTGCATGAGGGAACTTGTACCAGACCACAAAACACAGAGGAAAACATACTCGATTCCAATCTGTAGAAAACGTGAATGGCCACTGAAAGGTAGCTCCCCTCCTAGCTGCATGAGATCCGGCAGAACCAATGCCTGTGCATGAAGAAAATAGCATCGACCTCTGCATGAGGAAGATGAACAGGAAATCCCCCGAATGCGTGGTGGAGAGGATGGTGAGAATGGAATGTCTGCAGAAGAGTGAACCGACCTCTGCATGAGGGTGAACAGGTCGAAAGAAGGAACGAACAGACCATGTTCCTGCGCGTGAGCATGAACCGACCATGGCTCCATGTGAGCATCATCAGACGCGACCGTGAAGGTGAAATGAAAAGGATGGAGTGGAGTGAATGGAATTTCATGGGTGGAGTGGGCGTGTGGGCAAGGGACTGATAGCCCTACCACCCCACTCCCAAAGACAATAACTACCCCAACCACCAGCAACCATTCTCCATGAAGGTGGTTGGATAAAACAATAAAGAGGTTGAAGAGGTTGGATAAGACAAGGAAAGGTGGCAAACACACAAGGTGGTAACACATGGGTTTTTCCCCCATAGATCAAGGTTTGACATCCCCCACCCCTTATCCTTCGGAACCATGCCTTTTTCATTCAACGTTGCACTGTCATAGCTGGTTGTGGTTCATTTTATTTGATGTGCATGTTTACATGATGCCGAATTATAATGTGTCAAACAGCACGACATACCATCGGCAACTGTCCCCATTGCCGAAACACACACACAACCAAATCGATGGTGGGGCTTTTGCCTTTAGCTCCTCACCACGATTAATTACATTATATACATCATGCAAATGGGGTCAAAACCAGGGACATTACAATATGTGCATGTAGTTAATGCATATATTTATATGAATAATATGAATACTATATAGTTGAGATTATATTAGTAGCAATTCATCTAAATCTCAAATTTATAGAGATTTAAAAGGGATCCAATCCCTTAAAGTGAAAACTTTTTCTAAAAAATTGTATAATAAAAAATAAAATTCCACCATGTACCTAATAAATCTAACGTTTAAATAAATCTATATTAATTTATCCAATTATAATTTAACATTAAATTAAAACAATAATTATAATATCTTGGATGCGGGTGTGCAATAGGATGATGACATAAGGAATGCCGGAGGCAGGGTGCATGACAAGGAAGATGGCAGTCCCTCCCCCACGTCACTGCACGTGTAAACTTAGTTCGACGGTCCTTGTAGTTGCTCTGAAAGACATTTTATGCATGCCGGGTGGATCTCGTTCTACAATCAAGATATGGATGGCTCTGGATATGGATGAATATGGTACCATCATGTCCCCTAAGACTCCCTAACCACATCATTGTGTACCTGGATTAGCCACCACTCGGCAAGGAGGAAACTATATCAGATGACAGCAGTGGGAGCGGAAGGCTATCAACTCCATTGAGCAAAGGTTCGCTCTCCATCGTCGGCATTACCGCATGAGACTAGGGTATTGGGAGATCACCACCAGGGAGACTGGGATAGAGTTTCAACGCTGCATCTTGGCTTGTTTCCTTCTCATTCAGCTAAACATGGCTTCATAGGGGAACGATGTGAATAACGTCGACTGGGAGGCTCTCTTCCGCAAAAAAACCATGGAGCATATCTACAACTCCATTGCAGCCATGGAGAATGAAATATTTGGGGAATTTTGCCTTAGACTTTCCCGAAAGGTTTCCATATCGAACTACTGGTGTCTAAAGTTCATTATCTCTAGATCCATTAGAGAAAGGGAGAGTTTTGGCGATCTTGTGAAGATTACAGTTAGCACCTTCAAGGAAGATGCTGAGAAAATCCTCGTGCACATGAGAGATCTCATGCAACTCTCAGAACCACCCTTTCAACATGCCATCAAGGACATTAATGAAGCTGTAACCAGCAGCACCAACGAGGATGAAGTTGGATCCATCACGAAGGCCTAGACTCTTCTCTACGTTTATTTCTCTACTCTCTCTTACTCAGTTCATGATTATGCTTTGTTTATTGTTTATTTTTGTATCTTTCTTTCCTCTAAACTCTATAGGTCATGTGTGAGGTTGCCATTGTTTAAATGTTGGGAATCTTTCATAATGCTTAGACACTCAGTTTGGTCTCTTCTGCGTATCTTCCTTTTTTGGTTCCAAGACCATTGTATGACTCCATGTTTTGGGAGTCATAAATGAATATGTAATATGTTTGGTTTATTTAAGTAATAGAAAAGAGCACTTCTTACTGACAAAAACAAATTATAATAATCAACTAAAGTTTAACTATTAAGTGAACGTACTTCCATCCTTTGATGTCTTATCATTGTGGTGCTTCTTAAGAAAATAACTCTTTCTATTAATTTGTTTTCTCCTCTAAATTTTAATAATAAACAACATATGGTGCCATAAATTCAATAATGTCCCTACTTGGTTTTTAAAAAAAACAGGAAGTTTTCTATTTGGTTATTTTTTTCTTTTATTCATTTGAAAAGATATTATATTTTAAATAATGAAAATTAAGTTTATACATAAGAGAATAATTTGAGGTAGACCGTAGTTATTAATATTATTATTATTCTACTAGCACATCTACTTAATTTGTGGTTGGTGAACACTGATACGTCACAAGTTAAGTGTCAATAATAAGTTATCGGATACTTGTTATCGCCTTATTCTAATTAAATGAGTTATCTCTAAAACACTGAGTTATCCACCCATCAACTAAGAGTTATCCATGCGTCAACTGCTAGTTATCCATCCATCAATTATTTTTTATTAATTTTTTAAATAATTGTTTATTTTGGATTTGTAACGACCGACATAGAAACAATCTGGACAGTACACTTGTCTCATACTCATGCAATCTAGAAAAACCATAGGTACTTGTCCACCCCAAAATATCAAATAAAAACACCTATCGGTGTAATTATTATGATAATTGATTTCAAATTTTATTTAATTAATTTATAAATAATTCCCAATTCACTTAAAATATGTATGTAAATTATTTTATAGGATCAATCAATACTCCTCACTCATCAAGAATCTTAGAGTGATTCTAACCTAACCTGGTACACACTTCCTCTTTACATTATTCATAGTTTAGAATAAGGTTTATGAGGCCTTAACTAACCAAAACTGAGGGCATGAAAAAAAAATCAATTTAATTGATACAACTTCAAAGTTGAGACGCAATCCCTAATTTCTTGATAATTTATAAAGATTTTGTATATTTAGAGATGTGTATGTGTTTTTTGTATGATTATGATGATTATGATGATGGTTAGCATCCATTGAGACCAGCATTGGTTTATCGGATCTTAACAAGGTTATTTTGATTGCTATAAAAATTTTCTATGCTCAAAAAGCTTGGAAAGAAGCATTCCCAGGTCGTCAAAGTTTTGACATGTTAGAAGGTTAGGGAGGTTTGTATTGTAACAAAGATAATGAAATTACGATCTAATGTGGGTGTACACATGGAAATAATATGTTTATTAATATATATTTGAATTTGGCATGGCAATAGCCACCCATATCTTTAAATAAGTGATAAAAAATGTTAGGAGTATTAAATATAATGTAAATGTTTATAAGTAATTAAATTTGGGGATTATCTTATGATTAGTTGATGAAATGTTGGTTTTTTGTATGGGAGTAGTGTAATGTTCAAATCTATTTTTTGTATTAAATTGGATATTTGTGTTGTGTTAATGTGGATACGAGGTTCATAGTTTTCTATTAATCGATCAAAACTCTTTACACATATAGAAAAATGAGTGACCGAACTCAATCAATGAAACTTGTGAAAGAAGGCATACACTAAGGGAAGGAACTTGGGAAAGAAGAAATACACAAAAGAGAGATAGTGTTAGTCTATAGTGACTTCAAGATAAGAGAAGTACATGAAAAATTGAGTTAGGAAATAGTTGGAGAAAGATGAGGAGAGAAAATATACAAAAATATAAGACTAGGCTCTATTAGAGGCCTACAAGGAAAGATCAATGTAATAGTCTCTTTTAATTCTTGAGGTTGAGAAAAATGAGTAATACACTATGATGAACTTATATTCCAAATAGAATATATGTTGTAGTCTTTGTAAAAAATATACTACATTGTATAATGAAAATTATTTATTGTTCTATTGAAAATGTTTAACATAAACTAAATAAGGGATTATCATCCTTACAAAATTAGCTTCTATAATTAAACAAGGACAAATTACCTATGACTATCAAAAAGAGTTTAAGTTGACTCTTAAGTTTAACTCTACGCTTTGAAGAAACCAAGTCATCTGCTCCAAGTCTAAGATCTAGGTGGTCATCTTAAAAATGTTCTAATACGAATATTTTTGAGCTTGAACTTTTGATGCATTTTTTGGGGGGCCTTACAATGTAATTTTAGTGTTTATGACATTTTATAAAGAGCATCCAGACTTGGCTACAAGTTCTTTTTTAAATGAGATAAAGAAGACAAAAGCAAATAAATTAGCATAAATTTATGGTCCCAACAAGGTTTTCCTTTTTTCATATAACTTAGTTTTGTCTAACTCAACGTGCATACTCAACCCCGACTTCATGTTTGGGTAAGGGTTCTTCCATATTATGGGTTTTGACTCTTAATATTTGGACATATGATAAATTGTAGTTTCAAACTCTTGTTATAGGATTTTTCCAATTTAGTGTAGCAACTCCATATTTTCTCAAAGATAGCTACCAATATTCTAATCATTGTTTATATATTCTAATCGTTGTCTATATACAGTGTTTCTCACCATCTTGAAATAATATAACTAATTTTTCATTGTATCCCTATGTTACTTTTCTATTTTAATAATATTTTTCATCTTGCTTTTAGTGTAACTTGGCCTACACTCATATTAACAATTCTTATTTGCATGCCAAATACAAGTTAAAATGACACAATGAGTTTGACTCATAAATCAAATTGACTAAGCTAGTTTGACTCATGAGTCTCATGAGTTTGCATTGTTGTTTATAAAAGGGATTGAAAAAAAAACACATGTTTTAATTATCTTTCTAATTCAATTTCACTATAAACAACCAATACGCTTATTTCTTGTTTAAGATACATGACATTTTGTGATGATGATGATGATGATGATGGTTAAAATTGTTAGTTTTTCAACATTAAGCTAGCATTATTAGGATCTTTGACTGAGAGAATAACAAGTACAACAATCAAACACAAGAGACAATGAACACAGTGTTTTTCCTCGCGGAAACCATAAATGGAGAAAACCCCGCAACTTCCTCTGAGATAGAATTGGCACCAAAATAGAAAAGCCAAAACAATAAGTGATTTCCTAACAGCAGTAACCTTCTTCTTATCTAGCCCCAGTGTCTTCTCCTTCCTCAACTATGCGCTACACTTGAGTGTGTATGTGATGTGTGTTAAATAGAGAGTCCAGCTCTCTATTTATACTAATCCTGGCATGACTAAAACCCTAATAGGGCTGACCTCTCTGGGAGAGTCTAATAACCCTAGTGCCCCGAAACTGTGGAGACTTTAACCGTTAGACAATAGGAGGGTTACCTGCAATGACTTGACATGACTTGTTTACATTATATATCTTCCTGATTGGAACATCGAGGTATGACATAAGTACATCCTGGAATAAACATCGGGTTACAATAGATAAGAAATACAAGTGAATACATTCCGAAGTTACAATTACATAAACACTCCCTCTTAACTAGGAAGGTATTCTCTCGACACAATTTTCATCACTGGTCTTCTTCTCTGGGTCATCTCGTCATCTGCATATTCAAGTCATATTCATCTTCAAGTCATCTTCATCTTTGGATCTAGATCATCACTGGATCTGGATCATCACTCAATCTGGATCATCACTGGACATCATCACTGGATCTGGATCATCACTCGATCTGGATCATCACTGTTGGATCATCATTACTGGATCATCACGGGTGCTATCTCATGATTCTTCTTGCCACAGGAATTTCTACAGAGCCAACCCTTTTTCATGCAGGTTGTAGGCCTAGCCTCCATGTAGGTATTCTTCAGCGCTTATATCTGACCTACTCATCAGAATGGGCCACCTAGCACTTACATCTGATCATGTAGGAACCAATCCTACGATCGCATCAGAAATGCCCAGCACTCACATTCACCATCATGATAGGACACAACTACTATCATCTATGAAAAGGCTCAGCACTTACATTTGACCTACTCGTCATAAAGGAATGTACTCACATATGATATTGTAAGAACCAATCCTACAGTCTTATCAGAATGCCCCTAGTCCTAGAGTGAGATACCTGGTAACTGACCAGGTGCCTCCATTCTCCTAGAGAATGGCAGTAGCCCTTACATACGACCTACTCATCTGAATGGCCAACACTCACATCTGACCTACTCGTCAGAAAGGCACGGCACTCACATCTGACCTACTCATCAGAAAGGCACAACACTCACATCTGACCTACTCGTCAGAAAGGCACAACAGTCACATCTGACCTACTCGTTAAAATGACCAGCACTCACATATGACATGGAAGGAACCTAATCCTTTAGCCATGACAGAATGTCTCAGCCCTTATATCTAATCAAGTGGGAACACATCCCTCTATCACATCAGAATGGTCATGCACTCATAGCTTATCATATGAGAACACATCTCACAGCCATATCAGAACAACCCTCAGTCTCAGACTAAGTTTTCCTGGTAACTGACTAGGCACCTCCATTCCAAGAATAGCAATAGCCCTTATATCTGATCATGTAGGAACCAATCCTACAGTCATATCACAATGGCTCAGCACTCATATCTGTCATGGAAGGAACCAATCCTCTCACCATGACATAATGGCTCAACCCTTACATCTAACCATGGAAGGAACCAATCCTCTCACCATGACAGAATGGCTATGGGTCTCATCATTTTCACTTGGAGTAAACCTCGATCTGGAGAACACCAAGCTTCTCCCTGAAGTACTCAAACTTCACCCTAGCCAATGGCTTCGTCAACACATCAGCTATGTGTTCCTCCGTCGCAACATACTGGAGCTTTACTGCTCCCCTCTGCACCATATCCCTGATATAGTGATACTTGATATCGATATGCTTTGACTTGTCATGGAACACTGGATTCTCTGACAACTTCACACAACTCTGGTTGTCACAATGTATAGAAGTAGCATCCAACTAGAGATCAAATAAATCAAACACTAGCTTCCACATCCATACTGCCTCACAACTAGCTAAACAAGCTGCGACATACTCTTCTTTAGCTGTACTCAGTACCACACAGGATTGCTTCCTGCTAAACCAAGAGATCACACCTGATCCCATACTGAAGCAACACCCTGAAGTGATCTTCCTATCGATGGCACTGCCTGCCCAATCTGAATCAACATAACCCTCCAGGTTAATCTTCTGATTCTCCTCGTACTTGATCCCATAATCAACTATACCCCTCAGGTACCTCAGAATATGCTTTGCAGCAATCAAGTGAACATTTCTCGGATCTGTCAGGAACTAGCTCAAGGTGTTCACAGTAAAGCAAATGTCTGGTCTTGTGTTCGTCAAGTACATCAAGGACCCAATCATCTGATGATACATCATAGCATCAACCAACTCTGATGAAGCATCACTCAATAGCTTCAGGTTCGATGCCATAGGTGTGGCCATGGCTTTGTAGTCCATCATCCCAAACCTCTTCAGGATCTCTACTGTATACTTCCCTTGTCCAAGGTAGATTCCATCTACACTCTGCCACACCTCCATCCCTAAGAAATAATGCATCATACCTAAGTCCTTCATTTTGAACTCAGCAGCAAGATTTCTCTTCATATCAGCAATCAACCCATCCATACCCGTCACAAACAAATCATCTACATATAGTAAAAGCAGCACTGGGTTGCCATCTTCAACCTTGTAGTAAAGGTTGGAATCTGCTTTACTTTTGGTAAATCTCAAACTGGATAGAAAGCTGTCAATTCTGCCATACCAAGTCCTGGGTGCCTATTTCAAACTGTACAGGGCTTTCTTCAATCTGCACAAATGAGACTCTTTGTCATGTGTCTCAAAACCGAGTGGTTTTTCTACATACACTTCCTCTTATACTACACCATTCAAGAAAGCAGTCTTGACATCCATCTGGTGTACCTTCCACTTCATTACTGCAGCCAGAGCAAGTACTAATCTGATGGAAGTGTATCTGGCTACAGGTGCAAAGGTTTCTTCATAATCTATTCCTTCTTTTTGAGAGAAACCCCGAGCCACAAATCTTGCTTTATATTTTTCAAAGCTACCATCTGCAGCATGCTTGATCTTGTAGATCCATTTGGAAGTTACAACTGAATTCCCTTCTGGTCTTGGGAAAACATCCCAAACATCGTTCTTCATGATTGATTGATATTCTTCAATCATCGCATCCTTCCATTCCTTTCGTTCTGCCGCTTCTTCATAATTAGAAGGTTCTTTATCATTGAAATCACATAGTAAAGCTACATACCCGGAGCAGGATCTGGTTCTCTTTCTTTCTCTGTGATTCTCTTCTAGAGCCCCATATCTTTCTGCACCTTGGATAATTACATGTACCCATGCAGGTTTCCTCTTATGAGGATTCTTTTCCTGAGGTGGATCTACAGGTCTCTGTGGTTCTTCAAATTCTCGATCTTCTTCTTGAGTTTCTTCATTCATGGTTGTATCATGAATTCTTGGTTCTTTTGCTTCTTCAGGTTCTTCAGCAGGTCTCTTTCTGTATTTGTTGTAAGTTGTGTCTTCATCAAATGTCACATCCCTACTGATGTCAATCTTCTTGTATCTTGGGAAATATATTATGTAAGCCTTCGAGCTTTCAAACTATCCCACAAATATACCCTTCTTTCCTAAAGGATCTAATTTTGTTCTCTTCTCTCTTGGAATGTGTATATACACAGGACAACCGAATATTCTGAGATGGCTGACTTCTGGTCTCTTGCCGGAGAAGACTTCTTCAGGAGTCTTGTTCTTGAGTACTCTATGTGGAGTACAGTTATGCACATACAAAGTTGTTCTGGCGGCTTCCGCCTAGAGATGCATAGGAAGATCTTGATCATGAAGCATTGCTCTTGCAGCTTCCATGATAGTTCTATTCTTCCTTTCTACAACCCCATTCTGTTGTGGATTATAAGGAGTGGAAAAATCCCTCTTAATCCCCGAATCTTTGCATAGCTCTTTGAATTCATTTGAAGTGAATTCTCTGCCATTGTCTGATTGAAAGGTCTTGATCTTCTTTTCAATGTGATTCTTAATCAAGGCCTTGAATTCCTTAAACTTTCTGAATACTTCATCTTTGTTCTTCATGAAGTAAATCCATGTCTTCCTAGAAAAATCATCAATAAAAGAAACATAGTATGCATACCCGCTTAGTGAACTTGATGACATAGGACCGCATACATCGGAGTGGATGATTTCCAAGATTCCTTTGGATTTGCTTTCGCTACTTGGAAATGTCTTCTTTGTATTATTTCCTTTCGCACATCCTTTGCAGACCTCATCATATTTTGCTTGGATTTCTGGAAGACCTTCAGCAACTTTGCTTGCAATAGGTAGTGATATGTAATGCACATGTGCAAGCCTTCTATGCCATAGTTCATTTGGCTCTACTGTGTCATGGACCAATGCTTGTTCTAGATGGCCCTTCAATTTGTACAAACCTCCTTCTTGTTCTCCAATTACTACTGCATCATCGATGGTATTTCCTTTTGGCCACATGATGACTTATCCATCTATGAATGCAACCCTCATTCCTTTTGCATCTAATGTAGATATGGAGAGAAGGTTCTTCTTGAGTCCTAGTACAAACAAAACTTCCTTCATTGTTATATACTTTCCAGAGTCTAGCTTATAGGAAGATTCCCCACTACCTTTTATTGGATATTGGTAGTCATCTCCTAGCTTCACCTTGTGAGGTGATTCATGTTCTGATAGTTTCACAAAGGATTCCTTGAATCCTGTCATATGCTTGGAAGCCCCACTGTCTATAAGCCAATCAGTGCTTCCATGAGTAATGTTTCCCGTAAGAGAGGAAATCAAAACATCTTCATCTTCACTGGAGGAATCTTCACTTTCATATCTGGCGCTTTTCTTGGATGGTTCATCATCCTTTGCAGCATGAGCATGATGCCTTTTCTTGTTTCTCTTCTTCTTATGAGAGTTAATCTTGTTTCTAGGACAGTCTTTTGCAAAGTGTCCTCTTTCATCACATGTATAGAATCTTAATTTAGATAGATCCTTTCTAATGTTATCTTTATGGTAAAGGTTCATACCTTTGGAGTGATGAGAGTTTCTTCTGCCTTTCTTGGAGTGAACTGTGAGGGCTTGATATTCACTTCCCATCTTCTCTTCTCAAGATGCTATATGAGCTTCTTCTTGAGAGCATTCTTCCCATAGTCTGCTAAACTTGACTAACTTCTTTCTAGCACAGATTCCTTGGATGAATGAATCCCATGACCTAGGGAGGCCATTCAAGGTGGTCATCACAATTTCTACATTCTCCAATTCTTCATCTACTGCTTCTAATTGTTCCTTGATCTGAGAAACCCTTGTGAATTAAGACTAGATGGTCTCAGCATTCTAGATTTTTACATTCTTCAATTGATTCCTCAGAGTCATCTTCCAGTTTATGTTCTTCCCTTAAAATAATTTGGTTAGGGCATCAAACATAGCTTTAGGTGTCTTGAGAGAGGACACCTGTGGTATAAGGTGATCCTTGATAGAATCAGCAATGATCCTCTTTGCCATAACCAACTTCTTCTTATGCAAGGCCTTAGCCTCATCTCCCTCTGGAACTAGAACCTCCTCATTGATGTAGGAGTCCAACTCATTCTCTTCCAGGACCAAGGAGATCCTATACTTCCAAGCTCGGAAGTTATCATCTCCCTCAAGCTTTTCATCCAGCTTGTATGATGAGACATCTTAACTAAGAACCTCAAATGGAAATACAAAAGAACTTAGATCTTACCAGGTCAAGATGTCGGATCTGGATTTGGAGCTAAAATCCTGCAGTGCTAGTACAGGAGCATATTAAGGTTTTGCTTTTATGGAGTTATGTCCAACCAATTGCTTTGAAATTGATCCCTAACTTCGATTTCGAGGAGGAGATCAGTCGAGGCCTGGGCTCACTGAAAAATTTCTCTTCTGTAAAAATCCCTAATTTTCGGCAGCAATGTTGGGTCCAAAACTGAAAAACCTCTGAATTGGATTCTACTTCGACAAAAATATGCACCCTGAGGAGGAGAGTTATTCCACCCTTCTTTTGTTGAAAATATGTGGAGAGAGATCCAAAAAATAGGAAGCCCTAGTTCCCGCAGCTGCACTTTGTCTTCTTCTCAGGTTAGCTCTGATACCATGTTAGTTTTTCAACATTAAGCTAGGATTATTAGGATCTTTGACTGAGAGAATAACAAGTACAGCAATCAAACACAAGAGACAATGAACATAATGTTTTTCCTTGGGGAAACCATAAATGGAGAAAACCTCGAACTTCCTCTGAGATAGAATCAGCACCAAAATAGAAAATCCAAAATAGTAAGTGATCTCCCGACAGCAGTAACCTTCTTCTTATCTAACCCCAGTGTCTTCTCCTTCCTCAACTATGCGCTACACTTGAGTCTGTATGTGATGTGTGTTAAATAAAGAGTCTGACTCTCTATTTATACTAATCCTGGCATGACTAAAACCCTACTAGGGACGACCTCTCTAGGAGATTCTAATAACCCTAGTGCCCCCAAACTGTGGGGACTTTAACCCTTAGACAATAGGAGGGTTACCCGCAATGACTTGACATGACTTGTTTACATTATAGATCTTCCCGATCGGAACATCGAGGCATGACATAAGTACATCCCAGAATAAACACCAGGTTACAATAGATAAGAAACACAAGTGAATACATTCCGAAGTTACAATTACATCAACAAACATCCACTGAGACCAAACTTTGGTCTATCGGACCTAAAGAAACCAATTAATTAGTTTGTTTTAAAATTGTATTCCTATGCTCAAAGAGCTTGGTGAGAAGCGTCCCGAGCTCACTATAATTTTGACAAGTTAAAAGGCTCGGAAGGTCGGTGTTGCAACAAATATTATGAAACTGAGATCTAATGTGGGTGTACGTAGTGCACTCTAAAGGGAAGTGATTTTCATATTTGATGTTCCTATTCTCACAGAGATGGCAGATTCTTTCCACCCATGGTGTTTTAGGAACTGTCCAACGACCTGTATCACTATGGAGCTCATGAGAGTTCGTTCTTATATTGGCTATATTAGTTTTTTTTCTTTGAACTAGTTAAAACAGAGAGATCTTTTTTATCTTCTAGAGTAGGGTTGATGACTTCCTTATAATATCTTAATTTTCTTTTAGCCTCTAAATCTTTCTCACACCACAATTTCTCTTTAAACTTAGAAGTAACAATATTGTTAATGTTATTAATATTTTGCAATGCAATATTTTCGTTGATCTCCCAATGGTTTAACCAGGCCCTAATATATTTATGCCAACCTCGCTTGAGCCTTAGGTGGTTTTGGCTAGAATTAAAATCTAGCTTAGTAAGTCTATGGTTTCCCATGTTATTGATTTTGTGTTTATACAACAAGAGCCTAGTCATAGCTAGGCTCTCGATAGGGGAAAGACCCATTTATATAAGGAGAATAGGATATGGTGTATTGCTTTTAATTTTGAGGTTAAATGTTATAAAACGCTTCTAGATTTGCTCAATTTTTCTGCAAGATTCTGTAGAGATGTTGCAACCCCAAACCTCACATCCATACAAGATAACAGGAGTGACTAAAGTTTCAAAGAGGAACTTCTTTTCATCCCACATCCGAAAGGTTTGTTTCTTTACAATTATTTTCAAGACCAAAGTAAGCTTTCCACCCTCCATTAATCCTTTTCTCAATGCTATAGTTCCAATTGAGCTTGTGATGAATATCAATTCCTAGGTATTTGTAAGAAGACACTTCCTCCAAGTTGCTATTGTCATACACAAAATTAGCGTAAGTGTCCTTCTTGGATTTGATAATCATAACTTTTGTTTTGTCAGTGTTGATAGTCATACGCATGGTAGAGTAGAAATCCTTAAGAAGTTGTAGTTGCTTATCAAGATCAGATGGGAAACTTGCCAAAAGAACAATATCGTCAACATAGAGAAGAAGGATGATGATTATTTCAGCTTAGAATGTGCCAGCACAACCTGCTTCTTCTAAACAACCTTCTAGCTTATCGATGTAAATTCCAAATAGGGTAGGATAAAGGGGGAAACCTTGTTGAAATCCGATATTACAGTTAATATATCTCGACCACCCCTCGTTTCTCTTAAACTTGGTGATTGCATTCTCGTATAACCTTATTGCGGCAGCTCTCAACTTGAAAGGAACCTTTAGCTCTTCTAATCTATTCCATAGGTTATTTCTAGTTATCATATTGAAAGACTTTCTAAATTCCACAAAGAAACAAAAGAGATAGGATGTATCATTATGACACTCCTCCACAATGATCCTAAGTGTAACGAGGTGGTCCGTTGTTGAGTGTTGCCTTCTAAAACCCGCTTGGCCTTTAGCCCGCTTACCTTCACTTTCAAGCCATGTGTTGATCTTCTTTTCCAAAATAATACCATATAACTTGGCTAAGAGGGGGCTAATCATAATTGTCTGATAATTAGAGGGGCTATTTGTATCCCCACTTTTAAAAATATGGATAATGAGGCTTTGAGTCCAAGGTTTAGGGAACCCTTGTTTGACTGCTTGATTGAATAGCTTGTGGATGTGAGGGATGAGGATATGACCTCCAATTTTTAAGACTTCTTCCTGGTAACCTTCAATTCCTTTAGCTTTTCCATTTGCCTTAGACGCTTAACCCCAAAATCTATGTCTTCTAATGAGAAAACTTCTACCATTGTGAGCAGGGTTTCAAAGTTGTCTATGACATTTGGGGATTCATAAAGCTTTTTAAGATAGGAATTATAGTCATGTAAAGCAATTCTATTATTATCTTTAGTTTTTCTAGTTAGAATTTGCCTCTAAAATTTCTTAGGAGCCACCTTAGAGAGGTGTAAGAGATTTTCTTGTCTTTTATGAATATATTGTATTTTTTTCCTTTTAGTTAGGGCTTTGCATATTTTTATCTTGTCAATTTTAAGGGACTCGTCAAGATCTTCCTTAATTTATCTTCTTGCACTTTTACAATCTTTATCATACCAAGGGTTGGTTTTTATATTTATTTTATTACTCGAGACTTCAATTGAGAACTTATTAATAGAATGTGAGAGGTTTGTAGTCAACTTATGATAGAGGTCTTCTATGTTGTCTGTACTTGATAAAGGAAGCAAATTAATTTTTAAATCATTTAGAAAAAAACAATTTTATTTCTATCAAAGATCAAGTTCATTTGGCTATAAGGATTATCTTCTATGGGACCTCTATGCATGACAAAATTGAGAGTTACAATTAAGGGTCTATGATCTGAGTCAGACTTGTGGTCATTTAAGATGTCAAAATTTATTATTTCATTGTATAAAGGGATATCGAAAATAACATAGTCTACCATGTTGCTACCAAGCCCATGGATATAGGTCATCTCGCTAGAATTGGACCACTTATTTAGACCGTTGCAAATTATGAGATCTTGAGCACTACAAAGCTTGACTAGCTCAGACCCAAACAAATTTTCCCCTAGATCTTAAGATCTTCTGTTGTACCTTCTAGCTAGAGTAAGGTCTTCATCTAACCAAAGAGGATTAGGGTTGGAATAATTGCTTAGAAGAATAGCTTGTTTGTTTGAAGTACGAGCATTAAAGTCACCCATTAAGAGGATATTACCTTCATTCCTTAGGATATAAATATCATTCTCTAAACCATGGTATGGACAATTTTTATCTAAATTGTTTTTCTTATAGAAGTTAGAATTAATAGGGGCAAAATAACAGATTGCTATGTAGGTTTTTTAATCATTAATGTTAGTAATCTCTATCCAAATATATTGGTTGTAGGGGTCTTTTTTATAAAGCCTAGCATGGGGGGAGATGTTCTTCCTAATGAAATAAGCTATACCCCCAATGCCTCTACGATAGGATCGTTTGTTCGATATCGACCAAAGTATAAAAACATATATTTTAGGGACCTTAGATTATTGGTACTCCCAAGTATAGTGTGTAGTATTTAAAATTGTTTTTCTAATTCAATTTCACTATAAACAACCAATACGCTTATTTATTGTTTAAGATCCATGATATTTTGTAGTATGTAGTGTTTAAAATTATGTCGATCAAAACCACCCAACATAGAGTTCTGGAATAAAATATTTCAGTAATTTTTCATTAAACAATATACAAATTTATATAGATGTTACATCAAGAAAATTGGCATGCTTTTGTTCAACCAACTTTGTAAGAAAATGTCAACTTATTAAAACAATATAATTTGTTAAAGGAGATTACATCCCAAATCACCAGAATAATGGGAAACCAAATAATAAACAATGGAGAATGGTAGTCTCAAGATTTCTAGTCGCTCCGTCAAATAAAATTCGGACACGTGTCTCGTCGGCTCGGCTAATGGTGGCTGGATAGATGTGCGTGTTTGGAAAAATGCTGTGATAAATCGGTTTTGATTGCTGCCTCTGTTATGATGTCCTCGTCGTTGTCCTCCTATGGCGTGTTCTTCCTTCTTTGGCGTGTTCGTGAAGTCTTTTGGTCCCGTGTTGTTGAAGTTTTGCAAGAAGATGGTCATGTGTTGCTGAATTTTTTCCAGAAGAAACAAGCAGAGCGGGGCGCCATAAAAACGGGTAAGAGCTTCAACTGCCAAATTTTTTCGCTAATATAGGGTTTACTGTGTCTATATGCTTCTCATTCTCCTCACAACCCCAGATCCATGTCGGTATAGTTCAAGAAAACTCGTAATTTCTTTGAATCCCATTAAACTACCCGTCAAAAGCTGCTGCTTTTGTCTGAATCGTTTGTCTGTTTCCTTATTTAGTCAGGAAAGAGAGAATCATCTAAAAAAATGGTTTCTTTTGGTTTATTTATCAGAAAATATAGCGAGTGATCTCGCAGGTTTCTATTTTTTTGTTGAATTTAGAGCAGTTTTTCTGTGGGCGGCTTTAAGATGTATGTATGAAATCTCTGGTCATGTTGAGTGAAGTTTTATTCGCTCTCGAACGCAGAGTTGTAGCTTGGCGGGAACGCTATAGAAAGTTAAGTTGTGAAGGTTGAAGTATTTTTTTGTGTATTTTGAAGTATTGTGTGTGAAACTGAGGCGAAGGCTCCGCATTTTCAGTTTCCTTGTTGAATATTAAACTTCTGTTGTTAAGTGATAGAACTTTGAAATACTATTGGTCAGGTGTGAACAAGTTGAAGTGTCGAGTTCAAGTTATTGGGATTCGGCTGTAAAGGTTCGGATTTCTTTTGAATCTGAGCAGGAGGGATACTCGGTTTTAAAGGTTAGAAATTACTCTGAATTTGAGCAAGAAGAAAGTTCTTTTATGTAAAAGAAGCAGTGAAGGTGCGTGTTGGTTGAATTTTGAGAAGAGGAAAGGTTTTGGTAAACAAGCCACTCAAAGTTTGAGTTTGCTTTGAATTATATGTAAATGAAGTTGAAATGTAATAGTGGCAGATTAAATTCAGTTAGATTTCTTTGCAAAGAAACCTAAAGCCTTGGAAAACCAGAATCATATCCGGTCACTTAGCTAGAATTTAGATAAATCCTTTGTATGCCAATTGTGGATGTCAGATTTACTCTAAGTTGTGTGCAAAGGAAGCTAATGTTTATGGATGCGGAATCCTTTGCTTGTGTAGAGAAACAATTTTCAGAAGAGAGCAGCATAGATTCCGACTCACTTGGAGTTCTGTGTAAGAGAAGCTTAAGGGATTTGGGAAAGAATTTAATAAGTTTGTGGTTACTTGATACATCAATTGTATATTCTTCAAATACGTCGATTTCTACGCAAAAAGGTTGAGCATTTAAGATTAAGTCGTGAAGAACATAATTAAGTAGAGTATTCTACACAAAGTTCAAGTTTATTTTGTTGTATAGGTTCCGAAAACTTCCGATATATTTGAGAGGCTTTCTGAAAGAGGTTCAAGCTTAGAAATTGTCTAGACATACAATTTTGGTAGAGAAGTTCAAAATGGATACTATTTGCAACATTTTCCAGGAGCTATCTACGATGGTATATTGTAGATCATATTTAGCTCGTCTATGTCTATCTTGCGATCACCATCTTCACAACGCAAATGCCCACGATCATCGGCATCTTCACACTCTTTTTTGTTATTGATGCAATTTACAGCCCTCTGCAGTTCGATGCCATGAAGAAAATATATCACTCTGTCAAAATTGTAATTGGAACATTCATGGAAGCTCACCGAGAGGATCACAACATAAGAGGTGTGCTATTAATGGTTATACAGGGTGCCATTCTACTGCAGAGCTTTCAGGAATGTGGGGTTTAGTATGATTTTCCTAACACGAATGTTTCTTATTCTTGTGGAGAATTTTCTAAGAATGTATCAGGTTTACATGCAATTATTGAGAATATTGTTAATAGAAATAACTGTTGTAATACTTCCAGAAATGACATTTCTTTGCATTGTGTGGTGGATGGTCGTACAGATAATATAGGGATTGCGAAAAAAAATGATATTTTGGCGGAGACCTCTCCATCAGCACCCAGTGCAAGTTCGATGCTTTATGCTACAAATAGACTGGATGGATCTACTTTACCTGCTGAGGTATGCTTCCTTTGTTTTAAACTAGAACCGTGGAAGAATCATAAAATCATTTTAACTGCTAAGGGTCCGGGTCCTTGTAGTGTCTAGAGGGATCGCACCTTACTGTGAGGAATTTCAAGGATGCGTATCGTTTTACTCAACAAAATCCATTATTTCAAGATAGCTCAGAGATTATTTTTCTATCCCTGTAGCTTATAATATTATTTTTGTGTATTATATATTTTCAGATTTTCTCAATCGGAGTTCGAACCAAGGAGGGTATATGTTGTAGTCATAGATCCTATTACAAATTTAAATATACATTTATTTTAGTATATATATTTAATTCTATATATGTTTTTTTGGGTTTATATCATATACATTTTTGTCCTCTCTATTCTCTATCACATATACATTTAACTCTACAAAACAGTGTGGAGAGAAACTACACTCTTTATGTGTTGGATTACAGGTCTTTTCATTAATTAATTCGGGATGAACCCTTGTTTGGAAAACAAATCTGTGTGTTCAATATGAAGTAAATGGGTTGACGTGGGCTCATTGGCGCTTAGTTCCGTATTATTATTGGTGTATATTTTTGCAAGTAGATCAAAGTGAAAGAAAACCCCCTTGCAGAGGAATAATATCATGTTAATAATATCATCATTAAAATGGTTTAACGAACCTCTTTTATAATCTGTTTCTTTGTGTCTGAACAAGGTTCGACAGATTTAAAGGTTGTAAAAGAGGTAGCAAAGTACCTTGGTACTATTCACCATGAATTCCATTTTACGGTGCAGGTATTCTCCTGCACACCCATTTATGTATGTAAATTTTAAATTAGAGGGAAGTCTTTTGGGTTACCTACCGTGTTCATTATCTATGTAAATTGATCAGTACTGCCCTTTCTCTTGTTAACACATTCGCTGCTACCTAAGGAGGATATGAGATTCTGACACCAAACCCTTCATGAGATCCTTTGATGTCTGTTAATATATTTATAATTTTAATACAATATACATATTATAGGGTTTCGCCTTCTCTCGGTCTGGCATTATGCCAAGTTTAAGGTATTTTGAGTTGTAAACTTTACACTGGTAATAGAATGTGCATTATAATGAATGCTCTTAAAATTTCCTGAGAATGAATGCAAACTGTTTATTTGTTTTGTAGAAGAGACTTTTTGAAATTCTGCTTTCAATTTTGATTATTAGAGAAAAATTCTCTATGTACTAGACAGGTCTTAAAGATGTGAAAAGTAAGCATAAAATTAGGGTTAAAACTACCCTTTGTGTTGTGTTCACAGACGGACACGGAAAGGGCTGACAATTTGAATATCTTGGCTCCCATGGCATCCTTTACTATGACAGTTGATGATCGTCATGTCTCCAAATGGTCTTGAAACGCTACGCAATGATATTGATAAAAACAACACATTGACTTCTTAAAAGGGTGCCTAAACTTTTGTGTTGAAACAAGGTCAAAATGTTGTTATTGTAGGTAAATATTCCAGAATCGTGGCCATTCTGTGAGAGATTGTTGGAGGTGGATTACTGGCCATTGCAGGCCTTTGTTGCATGCTCATATGCAAAAACAAAATGATATATGTGATTTTATTCAAACATAAGGTTTTTCTTTATCACATCTCATATCATTTTTTGCATCAAATCTCAAATCCCTTTGATGTTTATAAATCTATAGTAGTATATGTGTCTAATGTATAGTCTTCTATTTTTGCTTGACTTCTGTTATCTCAGAATATTAAAAAAACATTTCAGATTCAGATCGTTGCTCGATTTCCAAATGTTTACATTTCTCTCAGTTAGAAGAGCTTTCAAGTATGGAAACATTAGCATTTATTTAGTGATGTGTGAAGCTAAAGAGAATCACAGGGTTGATCAATGTACAAAGCTTCAACGACTAATGGTTTTCGGGTGCTTTCAGTTAGAAGAGATGTCAAGTATGGAAACATTGGGATCTTTGGAGGTGTCGAGGGCAGACGGATGTGTGAAGTTGAATGGCAAATCGGGGTTGTCGTAGATGTGTGTAGATGAAGAGCATACCATGGTTGCTACAGTGTACACATCTTCAACAACTATTTGTTTCCAGGTTCTCTAAGTTAGAAGAGTCGCCATGTGTAGAAACACTGGGATATTTAGAGGTGTTGCATGCAAACGGATGTGTGAAGTTGAACAACATACGGGGTTGGCGCCCAAAAAAACTCAACTCATCTCAAAATCTTCAGAATCCAAGGATCCCATCAATTCAGAGAAAGACCCACAACCCTCTTAATGCTAAAAAATAGGAGCACAGTATTAGAAATAAAAAATCATTTTCTTCCAGTTGGTACAAGAGGTGGGTTGCAAAAAACAGGCTGCTGGTGGGAGAGGAGCCATAGCAATGGAACATGTTTGCTTGTAAAAGAGGTAAGTTTTCAAAAATGGATGGCCTACTTTTAAAATTTTATTTGTGGTTCCCCTATTCATTGTGATGGAGAATTCACCAATAACAGAGGGTAATAGAGCCAATGGGTGATGTTTATGGATGACTAGTTAATTGATGATAAGTCTTGAATTTTTGTATTCACAGCAAAGTTGTCTAAAACAACGGAAATGTGATTTTCTGAAAACTTTCCCTACTGGCTACCTTATCAATAAAAAATTCAAAACCATAACATTTTCCATGTTTAGATGTGTATCTATATGTGAAATTACATGTTGGCCAGTTTGAATAATTGAATGCTATGAATTACAAATTTAGGATAATCCAACCAAGCCCCTTAAATATTGTGGGGAACTAAGAAGACTTTTTTGCTTGGATTGTTTTCATTGGAGAATTGCTTTCATCTATTTTCCTCACGAAATGAAGTTTTAATTTGGTTATAGTGCAGTGAAAGAAGATTTGTTAATGACGTTTTTATTAAAGGGTTTGTAATTTCACTTGTGATATTGAAAGTGTCCTATGAAGCTTTATTTTGGTTATAGTGCAGTGAAAGAAATTTTATTAATGACGTTTTTATTTAAGGGTTTGGAATTTCACTTGTGATATAGAAAGTGTTGTATACCAATGAAAGTTAGATACCATTATCATCATCATAATACCAATATAGTGACAAAAAATAAAGATATTAGTTCAAAATTTCCCCATTCTCAATGAGCCTTTGCGACATCTCCTAGAGCACAATGCAAATTTCCATTGTTGACTCTTATTTGAAATTATTTTACAGGTGAAATAAATAATTTCAGGTTTTCATTAAGATGCTTTCTGGTTCTTTGCAATTGTCATTAGTTGATCCAACGCTTTCCCTCAAACTGCCTTTAGATTTTGGCTCTAGAACCTATTCTAGCAAACCGTCTTGCCTTATTTTGTTCCTTACTACTTGCTTCATGGAATACCCATCTGAGCAATTCCTGTCGGTAAAGGATTTCCATGCAGAGGTAAGGCTGGAACCGTGTAATGCAGTTGTCCATGGAGTGTCACCAATGCTAGCTTTAAAACAGAGGAATGAATGAATGATACAAACATTTGACGATCATCCTCCAAATTTGAGATCTGGGATTTTTCTACAAAAAATTCTTTCTAGAGTTCCTAGTTGAGTCTAGGGAGTCCTTTAGAGAAAATCCTCAAGAAACATGCCACTTGAGAACAAAGAAAAATGCTTACATAGTTGAGGCGTAGTTGAGGCAAGAATCGATTGGAGCATAGCCCATTTTGAAAATCATTTGGCATGAATAGAACAAAGTTACTTTTAATAAGCTAGTTTCCATGGTTTTTCTAAGATGCACTTGATGTCTTTTAATAATTCGCAATACTCTTTAATGGAAATGCAATTGACCATTCATTAATTTGTATGCAGCACACCAAATTTGCAAGAAGTCAAGTAATTGACAAGATCTTACCTGGGATCTTCAACTTATGTTTCTCAGAGTATAGAAGATTGCAATACTAAAAGGGTTGAAACTGAAGTTTTTTCAAAAACTCTTCCTCAAGGTACAAGCCAAATTGTGATCTTTTGTTGATTTTCAATAAATTATATTTTCCTAAAATATGCCATCTATTGTTTCACTGGACAATTTGTCAATGTGCAAATATACAATTTTCTAGAAGAGATCACCATAAGTGTGTTTGATTTTTTGATGAAATGTTGTCTCGACTCTTGTAGTTTTTAACATTAAGCCCAAATAAAGTTTTTTTTTAATTAAATTGAATTTTATTTTATTCTCTTTAGTGTTTTCAACAATTCAAAAGAAAGTTATTCTTCCATTTACATCATTTAATTTGGTTTCTCACTTATTTTTTCTCACATGATGTAGCATTGCACTTTTCTTTAAATCCTTTAAATCTATTCTCTATGATGGTTTGCATGACTTACCATTCCAATCTCATCTTTTTTATAAATTATTAATCAAGGCTGAGATTGTCATCAAAGTCTACAAAATTTATCCAGGAATGCTCGACTCATGATTTTTTTCAAAAGAACAATATTATATTACATATTAAGAAAAAGTGTACATCAGATTGGTGTTCTCATGGAAGCAAATCCTTTTTCCCACCTATGTCAGAAAATCTACCATCTTCTACAGGATTCCCATATTTATTGCCAATTATATTTCTTAATCTGTAGGTGCTTAGCACAAACTTGTTTTGCTAATTCACTTGTGGTTTTTAACATTAAGTCCAAAGGAAGTTTGTTATTTTGAATTGAATTGAATTTTATTTTATTCTCTTAAGTGTTTTCAACAAGTTCAAAATAAAGTTCTTCTTCCATCTACATCATTTAATTTGGTTTCTCACTTATTTTTTCTCAGGTGATGTAGCACTGCACTTTCCTTTAAATCCTTTAAATCTATTCTATATGATGGTTTGCATGACTTACCATTTTGATCTCATCGTTTTAATAAATTGTTAATCAAGGCTGAGATTGTCATCAAAGTCTACAAAATTTATCTCAGAATGCTCGACTCATGATTTTTTTTGCAAGAGAACAATCTTATATTACATACTAAGAAAAAGTGTACATCAGGTTGGTGTTCTCATGGAATCAGAAATTGGCAATTATATTTTGTAGGTGCTTAGCACAAACTTGTTTTGCTAATTCACTTGGATTTTGCTCAAATTTCACTCTAATAGTCTCATTAAATCTTAGTTTCCATAGGTAGAAGAGAGAACTGAGCGAAATAACATGCATAACAACTAAGCTGACCTCTTATAGCACTTGGTTCTGTGCAAAATAACTCCCTTTCAATGAAAATGTCTAAATAATATATTATGAAACTATTGGGCAATATGGAGATTGTAATTGCTTGGAAAACCTACAAACCCAAAATATGTGGTTAACTTCTTTTTCCCACCAACCATTTCTATCATGTCTATGCTTGCTAGCTACTCCTTGAACCAAGACTTGCATCCAAGTTTAGTGGTGTATTAAGTGTTCATGGGAGATAAACCTTAAAGCAAGGGTCCTTTCCCGACCTTCTTTATCCTTGGACCCCATGCAGATCTAGAGTACGTTTATCAGGATTTCCTTGGTCTACATGTTATTACCCTTAAAGGGGATACCTCTTTCTTTTTGTTCTATCACACCATCCGCAATGAACTCATATTAATTTTAATCCTTTCAGTTGATCGGTTTGTATTTCATCCATATACATACCGCAATTCACAAAATTGAATGCCATTTTGGAAATCTGTAAAGCCCGTATGAGTTTTTGGAATATTTTAGCCTCTACCCTTTTACATATCCGAGTAAACACATGTGATTTTTGCAATTGTTTTCATTCAATTTTCAAAGAAGATTCTTAAATGAAAATTTCTTGAAGGATTCTACTGTTTATGGGAGCTCAAATTCTAGAAATGTCAATATTCTGGGTTAGTCCAGTACAGGGCTCCAAAATAATTTCCTAACTTTTCTAAATAGTATGTTTCATTCCACATTTCTTAAAAATACAAATATTTTCCTGCACGTATATGATATTTTATGGATGTCATTGAAAGCATTGTCTAATAATATTCAGTTTTTATTATTTTGCAGATATACATGGGTTGAAGACAATGCTAATTGATCTTTCAATCAAAATTGCAAATATATCTATAAATTATTAATCAATGCTGAGATTTTCATCAAAGTCTACAAAATTTATCTAGGAATGCTCGACTCATGATTTTTTTTTGCAAGAGAACATTCTTATATTACATACTAAGAAAAAGTGTACATCAGGCATGTAGCAAGGATTTCTCCTTGCTACAGGTGTAGGAATGGCTCCCTTCCGTCTATAGGACGGAAGGGTAGGTTCCTGCTTGTGGAAAATGCAGAAAAGAAACTAAACAGAAAGAGAAGCAAATGACAGAAAGAAAATGGCCGTGATCCCCTCTGCAAACAAGGTTAGGGCTCCGCCTTGGCTACCTGCAAACAACTATTAAGCTACAATAAACCTGCAAACATGTTAGAAATCAAACCTGCAAACAAATGGTGGCCGGAAAACAACTAAACTAACAAAGCAAATACATAAACAAAATGATGTTATACCTCTCCTTTGGTGAAATGGGCCACCATGCCCTGGCTGGAAGCACCTCCCTATCTCACTCAGCAATGGAAGAGCTATGGCTCAATGGGGAAGATGAGTGGAAGAGAGGGGGATGTGGGTGGCTTGAGAGGCAAAGAGGTCTTAAGGCATCCATGGGCAACATAACAGTATGCAAGAGAGGAGTTGTTTGAGAGTGACCCCCACCCCTCCTTTTATAGCTTTCTTGGGGACTTTTAGGGTTTTAAGCCCTTGGTCATGGCTTTAGCCCCTTTTGCCCTAACTTTAGCTCCTTTTAGGGTTTTAGGTTCCTTTGAGGGGTTTTAGCCTCTTTTTGGAGGCTTTAGCCCCTAGGAGAGTTATTTAGGCTCCTTTTGGGGGTTTTTAAGCCCTATGCTTCATTCTTAAGCTTTTTTGAGGGTGTGGGGGTCTAATGGGGTGTTACGAAGGTCGTGTATGGGTGTCCTTGGGTGGTGTAGGCCATGCAGAGCTGAGTGAGAGATTTTTCGAGTTAACAAGGCACATATCACGTTTGTGTTCTCATGGAAGCACATCCTCTTTCCCACCCATGTCATAAAATCTACCATCTTCTATAGGATTCCCATATTGATTGACAATTATATTTCTTAATCCGTAGGTGCTTAGCACAAACTTGTTTTTCTAATTCACTTAGATATTAGTGAAATTTGAATCTAATAGTCTCATTAAATCTTAGTTTTCATAGGTAGAAGAGAGAACTGAGCGAAATAACATGCATAACAACTAAGCTAACCTCTTATACCACCTGGTTCCCTGCAAAATAGATCCCTTCCAATTGTTAGAACAATAGTCCATCATTAGTACCTTAGTTACACTAATTAGTCAATTTTATTGCCTTTTTAAGCTTTAATACACTATGAGGTGGACTAAGGATGCTTAAGTGGACATATGCCATGTCAAGTTGAGGTTCTATGACCCACATGGGTACTCCAGCCTAGTCAGCCAGCCACATATACACAAAAATCATTTTTGGTGCACTCCCATTCATTGAATGTGGACAGGCAAGTTGACTTGGGGTGCTAGAGTGAGATTTTGCCCAAATTTGGCTTGAATTGGTGCAATTAATGTTGCATTGAGAGTCTAAACCATCCAGTTTTCCACACCCACACTATCAAAGGTGTAATCATTGACCTAGCACACATCATCCATGCCAATTCAGTAATTCGTGGCCATTTGGAGAGATTTGGGACGATATTGGCCCACCTAGGGGGGGTTTGATGCCAATTTGGCAATTTTGGGATTTTGCTCACAATTGGCTTCCAAAGCCATTAGAAACTCTTTTGATGTATTTATGAACCTGTTAATAACAATTTCAGAGTTAGACAGTCCAAAATTATCTTGTTCCCAACTATCATTGTGTGTAATTTAACTGTAATTTGATGGTTTTTGCTGAATCTTGCACCCAAATTTGATTTGTGAACCTCATTAACGCTCCTAGATTCTCCTATGGTTCAAATTACTCACTTTATAGTTTGAATTTCTCACACGGTATCAGAGCTGGTTGGAGTTTGCAAACCAAATTCTTAGTGGATTTGAGCTACTTTGTTAGTGAATTCTAGATAAAATCAAATTACTGAGTGTAACCTAGTTAGCAATTTCACCACCATCTATGCAGGCAGTAATGGAGGCTACCCACATCATGCTAACACCTTTCAAATTCTTTGAATGGAAGGTAGAGATGGTGATTCAATTGAGAGCCAAGGGGCTTTTTAGAGTTACTATGGGCACTAAAGGGGAACCAAATTCTGCTATAGAAAAAGCCAAGTATTTTAACAAATTGGATGAAGCATATGGTTTGCTGTGTCTCAGCATCTCAAGAGAGTTGTTGTTCCACCTTGACAATTTGACATCACCAAAGGAGGTTTGGGAGAAACTTGAGTCTCTATTTGGCAAAACTAATGAGCTACGTGGTCACCAGCTTGAGAATGAGCTAATAAGCTTGAGCCCAGCGCACTATGACACAATCCATGACTTCTTCACCAAGTTCAAATCACTTGTATTGCAGTTAAAACAATGTGGGATTGAGAATAAGGTAGATCAATTGATCTTTTCTATACTTTCAAAGTTGGTGCCAGAGTTCTCAGTCTTTGTGAGCACATTTCACTCAGGCAAACTCACCCTTCGAAACTGCAAATGCCAAGTATGGCAAATTTGATGGAGACACTCACTCAAGAGCAGGACAAATTGGTCCAAATGGGTTCCATCAAGACCAAATATAAAGCACTAGCAGTGGGGGTTTCGAATTCAGCAAAGGGAAAACCCAAGTCCAAGAATTCAAAGTTGTCAGACAAGAAGAAATCAGATAAAACCCAAATCTAGTGAGGGAGCTACGAATCCACCCAAGGAAAAGGAGAAGAAAGGAAAAGAGAAGGCCAAATGCTCTTATTTCCACAAGGGATGGCATATAGAAAGCTCATGCATGAATAAAACCATAGACACCATGGCGCAGCTGCTGGAGAAGAACAACATTCTAGTTCATGACAACGCTAGGAAGAAAGATGGCAACTCCAGTTCAAGTGAAGGCAAAGAGAAATGTCATGCATTAGTGGCAGGTACTTCTAATTCCTCATCCTTTATTATTGATTCAAGTGCTTCCAAGCATATGGTATCCAAGAGAGAATTCTTCTCCTCCATGAGTTCGAATGTTGCCCTAGCAGTTCAAATGGGAGATGATTCTGAACTCCAAACCAAAGGGATTGGGAGAATTGATTTAGAACATGGGTTCTTCAGTGATGTACTGTATGTACCGGACCTTGTAGAAAATTTGTTGTCAGTCTACTAGATGACCCATACAGGAGAGCCAAAGAGAGTAATCTTTACTCCCGACTCTATAGAGATTTCTGAAATCTCAACAGACCAAGTTGTTGCAGTTGGGTATGCTGATCATCATGAGAGAATGTACAAATTCTCTAATTTCCTCCCTACTTCCAATGATCAAGCACTTCACTCACATGCCAATGAAGTTTCCAAACTATGGCATGAGAGGTTTGGCCACATGAATTACAGATATCTCCAAACATTGCACAAAGAAGGAATGGTGGAAGGTCTTCCACAAATTTAGCCATCTACTGGAGCATGTATTGGATGTGTGATCGGGAAGCATTCTGAGCAGAGCTACAAGAAGGGGAAGGCAAGGAGAGAAACACAACAACTTGGTTTGGTGCATTCTAATCTGATTGGTCCACTACCCACTCCCTCATATGGTGGATCTAGGTATGTGCTTACATTTATTGATGACTACTCTCGATTTTGCTAGGTATGTTTTCTGAAATTAAAATATGAGGTGTTTGAGCAACTCAAATTTTGGAAAGCACTAGTAGAGAATCAGAGTGGGAAGAAGATCAAAGTCCTTAGGACTGATAATGGAAAGGAATATGTGAATAAGAATCTACAGCAACTTTGTGAGGAGTGTGGCATCCAAATGCAACACTCAACTCCCTACACACCACAACAAAATGGTGTGGCAGAGAGAAAGAATAGATCTCTCAAAGAGATGGCAACTTGCATGATAGAAGTGAGGGAACTTAATCCCAAGCTATGGGCTGAAGCCATAAACTGTCCTGCTCACATTTAGAATAGATCCTTCCACAAATCAGTGAAACAGATGACACCCTACGAGGCATGGTTTGGTGAAAAACCAGATGTCTCAAATTTCAGGATATTCAGGACAAAAGCATGGGCAAGAATACCTTCAAAGAAGAGGAAAGCCTTGCAGCCACAAAGCAAGGAGTGTCTCATGGTTGGATATGGTGAGGACACCAAAGGGTACAAGCTATTTGACACATCCACCAGCAAAACTTTTGTTGAAAGAAGTGTCAAATTTGAAGAAGAGCCAATTCCAGATTTTGAACTTGCACCGGGGGATTGCTCCTCTCCTCAACCATTCGAAGATGTAAGTGATGACACATGATCTTTTTTTTCTGATTCTGATATGAATGTTGCTGAATATGATATTGTTGTAGATGACTCACCATCTAGGCCCAAATGGGCTGAAAAAATTGTGCAAGTAGCCGGGGAATTGGTAGGCAATCCCCAAGAGCCTAGGAAAACTAGATCACAAACTAGTAAGGCTTCATTTGCAAGTGATAGTGCTCTTGCCGAGCACTGTTACATGCTAATCAGCTCTGACCCACAGACATATCAGCAAACTTGTACAGACCCAAGATGGAAGATGAGCTTTAGTCCCTCCAAGAGAACAATACATGGGAATTGGTTCCCCTTCCTCCCAAGAGGAAAGTTGTTCAATGTAAATGGGTCTACTGGACAAAACTTATTGCTGATGGTTCTGATATAAAACATAAGGCTATTTTAGTGGCTAAGGGCTATTCCCAGGTCCATGGAGTTGATTACACAGAGACCTTTGCACCAGTTTCAAAGATGGACTCAATTAGACTAGTTCTTGCACTAGCAGCTAGTAAGTGTTGGGAGGTTCACCACATGGATGTAAAGAGTGCTTTCTTGCATGGTGAACTACAAGAGGAGATCTATATGCAGCAGCTTGAAGGTTTCCAATAGGATCCTTCATTGGTATGCAGGCTGAAAAAATCACTGTATGGACTCAAGCAAGCCCCCAGGGCTTGGTATGCAAAAATGGATGCTTTCTTGCTTTCAATTGGCTTCACAAGATGCAAATCAGACCCTAATGTGTATTTGCAGCAAAATGATGTTAACTTGTAGGTCATTGTTCTTTATGTTGATGATTTTCTTATTACAGGTTGTTGCACCAATTCAATTGGCCAAATTAAGAACTCTTTGCACAGTGAATTTGCTATGACAGACCTAGGATTGCTAAGGCAATTTTTGGGCTTAGAAATTGAGAAAAATGGTAAGGGAATCATGCTGAGTCAGCCACAGTATGCTTCAGACCTGCTGAAGAAGTTTAATATGGCTGAGTGTAAGGCATCCAAGTCTCCCTTTCTTTCTGGTATTAAATTGCATGAATTTGGCAATTCCCCAATGGTTGATATCACACTCTATAGGAAACTAGTGGGAAACTTGCTCTACCTCACTAATACAAGACCTGATTTTTCTTCTGCTATGAGTGTTGTAGCAAGACACATGCACCAGCCACATGAGCTCCATTGGAAGGCTGATAAAATCATTCTTCAATGTCCAGGGAACTAAGAATCTCAGAGTTTACTAAACAGCTAGTTCCTCACTTCAACTAGATGGATTTTCTGATTCAGATTGGGCCTATGATCCAAATGACAGAAAGTCAACTTCAGGTTTTGTCTTCATGTTTGCTGAGGGTCCTATTTTTTGGTCAAGTAAGAAATACAACACCATCTCACTTTCATCAGCAGAGGCCGAATACAGGGCAGCAGTCAATGCTGCAACTCAGTGTGTTTGACTGCAAGGAATTCTTCGGGGGTTTGGTGTCACAATTGATCATCCAACCAACATTTGGGTGGATAATCAGAGTGCCATCAAGATATTTACTGATCCAGTATAGAGGCAGAGGACAAAGCACATAGATATTCACATGCATTAAATTCGGGGCTTAGTGCATGACAGGGTGATCTCACTGTAGTATTGCCCATCCATCGAGCAAACTGCCCACATTTTTACCAAGGCTTTCACTGAGAAGGCCTTCACTTACTTGATATCTTTGCTTGGGGTGAGCGAAGGATGGTAATTTTCTATTATATCATTACAGTTCCAGCCCCATGTCCATTTTTTAGGGGAGGTTTTTCCCATGTGGTTTTCCTTCTTTCCTCGGTTTCACATGGACATATAAAAATTGAAATTTCCAATTATGTACTTGAGGTGACTTGAGCCATTATTTCCAAGCCCTTCATCATTTTGTGAACATACTTAGTTCTTGGATTAAGGGAGGGTGTTAGAATAGTAATCCATCATTAGTACCTTAGTTACACTAATTAGTCAATTTTATTGATTTTTTAAGCTTTAATACACTATGAGGTGGACTAGGGGTGCTTAGGTGGACATATGCCATGTCAAGTTGAGGTTCTATGACCCACATGGGTACTCCAGCCTAGTCAGCCAGCGACATACACATAACCATCATTGTTGGTGCACTCCCATTCATTGACTGTGGATAGGCAAGTTGACTTGGGGAGCTAGAGTGGGTTTTTGCCCAAATTTGGCTTGATTTGGTGCAATTAATGTTGCATTAAGAGTTTAAACCATCCATTTTTCCACACCCATGTTGTCCAAGGTGTAATCATTGATCCAAAAGACATCATCCATGCCACTTCAGCAAATCGTGGCCATTTGGAGAGATTTGGGACGAGATTGGCCCACCTAGGGGGGTTTGATGCCAATTTGGAATTTTTGGGATTTTTGCTCACAATTGACTTCCAAATCCATTCTAAACTCTTATGATGTATTTATAAACCTGTTAATAACAATTTCAGAGCTGGGCAGTCCAAAATTTTCTTGTTTCCAACTATCATTGTGTGTAATTTAACTGTAATTTGATGGTTTTTTATGAATCTTGCACCCAAATTTGATTTGTGAACCTCACTAACGCTCCTAGATTCTCTTGTGGTTTGAATTAATCACTTGCTGGTTCGAATTTCTCACATCAATGAAAATGTCTAAATAATATATTGTGAAACTATTGGGCAATATGGAGATCATAATTGCTTGGAAAACCTACAAACTCAAAATATGTGGTTAACTCATTTTTCCCACCAACCAATTCTATCATGTCTATGCTTGCTAGCTACTCCTTGAACCAATACTTGCATCCAAGTTTAGGGGTGTAGTAGGTGTGCATGGGAGATAAACCTTAAAGTAAGGGGCATTTCCCTACGTTGTTTATCCTTGGACCCCATGCAGATCTGGAGTATGCTTATCAATATTTCCTTGGTCTACATGTTATTACCCTTAAAAGGGATACCTCTTCCTTCTTGTTCTGCCACACCATCTGCAATAACTTCATATTAATTTTAATCCTTTCAGTTGATCGGTTTGTATTTCATCCATAGCCATACTGCAATTCACAAAATTGAACGCCATTTTAGAAATCTATAAAACCCATATGAGTTTTTTGGAATATTTAGCCTCCACCCGTTTACATATCTGAGTAAACAAATGTGATTTTTGTAGTTGTTTTCATTCAATTTTCAAGGAAGATCCTTAAATGAAAATTGCTTGGAGGAATCTGCTCTTTATGGGAGCTCAAATTCTGGAAACATCAGTATTCTCTAGGTTAGTCCAGTATAGGGCTCCAAAATAATTTCTTAAGTTGTCTAAATATTATGTTTCATTCCACATTTATTAAAAATACAGATATTCTCCTGCACATATATGATATTTTATGGATGTCATTTAAAGTATTGCCTGATAATATTCAGTTTTCATTATTTTGCAGATATACATGGGTTGAATACAACGGTAATTGATATTTCAAACAAAATTGTAGATATATCTATAAATGACTTACTAAAAAAGAACTTTCACCTACCTCCATTTGATTGGTTGGGTAAGGAGATGAAGCATAGTGGAATTGATAGTTGTTTTATAAATGAAGTAGGTGGGGTACTCTAACTGATGCTAAAGCCAAGATATATGGAAGATGAGAAGCTAAATATGGAAAAATCATCTTATGATCCTTAGTTTTATGTTCAACAACACGACACTTGTGAAAATGTTGGTTATAATATTTAATCATATCAATAATAGTTTTTTGGGTTGTATTGTACTATGGTACCCCATATTTCTTCTTATTCTACTCATTATGAATATATATATATATATATATATTTGTAGATAAATATTTTGTTATGACATGAGAGGTACTTATCAATGAGGGTAGGCTAATTGTTTTGTCATTAGTGACATAATTGCACTATTTTTTAATTTTATGAGCTCACTTTTTAGTCATTATGTCTCATTTCTTGCATGTGCTTTTTTAGAAGGTGAGCACCAAGAAATGTACCGCGTTAATTGAAGGCTCTGCTTTTCCTATGGCCAAGTTTTCTTTGTATCGATGCGAAAATTTGTGTGTAGGTTGGGACTTCCCGCTAATGAATGTTTGGAAAATCCTATCGTCTACTCTCTAAATCTCGTATTACTCTTTAAAGGATGTAAAGTTATTAAAAAAAAAGTTTTATTGAACTTTTAGAGGGGTAGTTGTGAATATTCTAATTTCCAAATCATTGTTTGGATTTTAACTAAACAAATAATATAATTTATTTTCTTTGGTTTAAATTGTTGTTGTTTTTCCTTTGAGTTTTGAATATTTCTGAAGAAAGAAAGGTTAAAAATTATTCTAATGATTGTGTAGTAATGTGAGGGACATTTGTAGTTGTGGTTGTGAATATGACCCATCATCAAATCCAATTGAGCTTGCTCCATTGTGGGGTCTTCATGGTGTCTATTTGTCCACAACTTTAATTCACTTTTTTTATTTATTTTGATGATAATTTTTTTTCCCTCTTAAATTGTATCTATATCTTTTTTGTTTGTTAAATAAAGTTTCATACATTTTAAGGGGTGTTAAAAATTAAATTTTAGTTATAATGAAGCTTTGTCAAATGATTTAAAATCTCATATCTGAAATGATTTAATATCATATCTAAAATGTTGGCATCCAAGTAGGTAGAAATGCAGTCTACTTTTGCATTCTATCTTGATTTGGTACAACGATTCTACTTTCACCCCAATTAGTTACATATTTTGTATTAAAGAGGTAGTAAGTTGGTTCAAGCCTTAAACTTGTTATACTAACCAAAAATTTGGTGGTGGTTTATTAATCTGTCATAGTAATCTAGGGACTAAACACACGTCTCATCAAAAATTAATAACAATAAGGCATGAAAATGGTGTAATTGTGCTACAAAATGAGTAGCTGCTTTGTATATTCACACAAAGAATGAGCAATCCAATACACGATCATGCTGCAAGCATGAATGAAAAATCAATTCGAATTCCTAAGGAGGTCATTCGAATTGAATGAGTGAGTCTAGCTTAACTGAATGTAAGCCACAGTCAACACTCAAGTTAACCAGTGATCAAAACCCTAATTGACTCAACTGAGCCCTAATTGAAGTCGAAGTTCAATAAATGATTGAGCCTAACTGAAAGTAGGTCAGACACATGTCACAGCAAGCCAACCAACAAGTGGTAGCGCATCAATGACTCCAATGAACCCCGATGAGGTTAACTGAAGTGTAACTAAACATCATAAGTGGTTGGAGGCACTCCTGTTGACTCCAGTTCATTAAATAATCAATAACTAATCAATTTAATGATGGAGGGCGCCTTCACTGCTCTCTTTAACTGATTGTAACAATCAGTTAGCAATATGGGGCATTAATGACACTTAGATCACCCCTAGAGTGCTCCAGTTAGCCTCCCCAAATGTAGGAGAAGGCTAAGTTAGCCTCCTTGAATAAAGGTAGGCATGGGTGTGATCTAGCTGATGTCATCTAGTGCTCCTTTGATGTCAATTAAGTCAATAAAACTTAGGATAGTAGTTTAACTAGGCCAAATTGACCAAAATGAGTGTGTATGGTGGTAAATGTATCCAACACCCCCCCTTAAGCTATACTCAGGAGGAGTAGAAAACATAAAATGCATAAAAATGATAGGGCCCTAGAAACTAAGGCCATAGGTCACCCTGTACAATGCTGAAACTGAAACAATGCTAAAAAAAAACTAAGTGAGGAAAAGAGGGAAAACCCAGTGGGAAAACCCCCCCCTCAAGCTAAACACTGAAAGTAGTCTGAATCACCTTGATGAACTCACCCCCAACAGTGAACTGAGGTAAGTGAACTTCTTTTCTGAAAAGCTCTTGGTGAAGATGTCTGCAATCTACTCATCAGTCGGGCAGTACTGCAGAATGATGGTCATGTCATACACTAGATCCTTGATATAGTGCATGTGGATCTCTACATGCTTGGTCCTCTGCTTAGTAACTAGATCTATGGATATCTTAATAGAACTTTGATTGTCACAAAAGATGACAATGGACAAAGTACTACCAAGATCAAACTCTGAAAGAATGCCTTGCAACCAAACTGCTTGGATGTAAGCATTCACCGCTCCTCGATACTCGGCCTCTGCTGAAGATAATGCTATGGAAGCCTGCATTTTGCTAGACCAACAAATGGGGCCACCACCAAACATGAATACATATCTGGAAGTAGACTTTCGATCAATAGAATCACCCTCCCAATTGGAATATTTGTATCAAACCAGCTCTAGCTCGGAGTCTGCATCATAGTGAATGTCGTAGGTCCTAGTTCCCTGAATATACTAGAGGATCCTCTTGGTTTCCTTCCAATGAAGATCATGAGGTTGCTGCATGTATCTTGATACATCATTCATGACATAACAGATATCAGGCTGAGAATGTGTCAAGTACAACAAGCTACCAATCAGCTGTCGATAGATAGTGCAGTCCATGGGAGGTGTGTTTTTTCCTTCTTCAAGGCTGATCCCTGAAAGGAAAGGGAATGGTGCAGGATTACATTCAGCCATGTTAAACTTGAATAACAAGTCTGATATGTATTTGTACTGAGTGACCATTATCCCATCAGAATTTTTCTCAATTTCGAGCCCCAAAAATTGTTTTAAGATCCCCAAATCACTCATTTCAAATGCATTGTGGAGAGCAGTTTTGATGGCTGAAATGGAAGCAACTGTGCTACCTGTGATCAGTAAGTCATAAAAATATAAAGCAATAATAATCAAATGACCATCAGACTACTATATATACACATTTGGATCTGATCTACACCTTTGGAAGTTTTGCAAGAGAAGGAAGGCATCCATTTTGGAATACCACTCTCTTGGGGCCTGTTTTAACCCGTATAGTGACTTCTTTAGCTTGAAAACCAAAGATGGATCAGAGATGTAGCTCTTAGGATACTTCATGTATATCTCCTCATGAAGATCTACATGCATAAAGGCTAACTTAACATCCATATGATGCACTTCCCAATGCTTAGATGCTGAAATTGCCAAAACTAGGCGGATGGAGTCCATTTTTGCAACCGGTGCAAAGGTCTCATGGTAGTCCACACCTTGGACCTGAGAGAAAAATGTTTCCACCATCCTTTCCTTATATTTTCAGGTTTCTCCATCAGCAACAACCTTGGTCCGAAACACCCACTTGCATTGAACCAATTTCCTTCCCAGAGGAAGAGAAACTAGCTCCCAAGTAGTGTTTTTCTGAAGAGAATTCATCTCTTCATCCATAGCAACTCACCATCTCGGATCCTTCTGAGCATGGTAGTATGATTTTGGGTCTGAACTAATCATCAAATAACAAGTTTCAGAAAACAAATTATCAGGACAAGAGAGCGCAATACCTGCACTTTGGAAATCAGATCGGGTTCTCCTTGGATCATCCGGATTTCATATGTTATCTCCTGCAGAGGAGAGTGTCTGTCGGGCCCATGTGGGAAGATGATTTTGTAATTCAGGTTCTGATTCAACATCTAATGTTTGTTGTACACTAATATTAGAAATCATAGGATCCAAATCAGGGTCATCACCCCCAATTTCATCATCCAAATATTTAGTAGAATAGGAAGGAAATTCAACAGTTTTCTCCTTCACTAGTTCCACCTCCTGAAGAGGCTCCTCGAACTTGACACTTCTCTCGATGATGATATGTTTTGTTTTGATATCCAGCTGCTTGAAACCTTTTGATTCAATAGGATACCCAATAAACAGGAATTCTATGCTTTGCAGTTGCAAATCCCTTCTTTTATCAAGTGGAATTCGGGCCCATGCAGTGGACCCAAACACCTGCAGGTTCGACACATCCGGATTGTGTCTGAAGTATGCTTCAAAAGGGGTTTTCCCATTCAAGGATGAGTGTGGCACTCTGTTCTGAATGTATGTTGCAGCATGCATGGCTTCAGCCCACAAATTTTCAGCCAACTTCTTTGATTCCAACATACAGGTGGTCATCTCCTTGAGAGACCGATTCTTCCTTTCCGCTACACCGTTCTACTGGGAAGTGTAGGGAATTGAATGTTGGACCTGAATACCACTTTGGGAGCATATGTGCAGCAACTCATTATTGCATACTCCCCGCCATTATTAGATCTCGAGATCTTGATCTTAAGCCTAGAGGAATTCTCGATCAAGGCATTCAGTTTAGTGATTTTTTCACATACTTTAGACTTCTTTTTGAGAAAGAAAACACATGTGTACCTTGAAAAATCGTCAATAAAAGTCAGAAGATACCTTGATCCATTCATGGATATGATAGGCATCGGACCCCTGATATCAGAATGTATCAGCCCCAATATGCATGTAGCTCGGTTTGCCTTCCCCCGATCGAACTTATGCTCAGGGTGTTTTCCAACCACACGGCCCTTTCAAATTCCAGTGGTTTCCTTGATGACTGGGAGGCCTTCAACCATGGATTTTTTCTGTAGTTGCTGCAAATATTTGAAATTTATATGGCCAAACCTCTCATGCCACAGCCTACTAACTTCATTTCCATGAGTTAGCAATGCGATGGGCCTTGCATCTGCCACAAAGTGGGAAAACTCATAGGCTTTTGCATGATGGTTTGCAAGGCCTTTAGCAACAAATTTCCCGGATGCAAGTTCCGTTATCTCAACATCATTTGGGATGAAAGATACTCTCTTAGGCACTCCTATATGTGTCATCTGATAGACACTAAGGATATTTGATTTCAGAGATAGTACATACAAAACATTTGAAAAATAGCCATTCTCAAGATCAACCATACCTTGTCCTTCTGAAATGATGGTGGAGTCATCTCCCATGTGGATGGGGATGGATTTTCCGATCTCCAAGGCTAAGAAGGAGTCCCTTTCATCCATCATGTGGTTCAAAGCTTCAGAATCAATCAAGAGTGATTTGGACTTTGAAGTGCTTTCCATGAGGGCATGACCTCTTTCATGCTGTGGTTCCCGATCTTGCTGATCTCTCCTCCAAAAGATTTTCGGAAGATTGATGTGATTTCTCTCAAGGAGAGAGGTAGCTTCATCAAGCTTCTTCTTCATGCAAGCATGTTCAAGGTGGAAGCTCTTCCCGCAGTATGAACACTTGACTTTTTCCTTTCCATGGTGCCCTTTCCCTTTGTTCTTCTTTGAGCCGAAAGACTCATCATGCTACTGGTTTTCAACTTTAGGCTTAGGAGCTTCGAATTTAGTTTTTGGGTTCTTCTACTGCTCTTCTTTACCCTTCAGATATTTGGGCCCTGAGACATGGAGGGATTGATCACAGGAGGATCTGATGATCCCCATCTGGACAAGCTTATAATGTTCACTTGTTAGGGACTCAATGAAGGCATTGAGTGTAGGCATCTTCCATCCAGGGGTTGTGAGCTTCCCCGCACGGAATATAGAGACAAAAACTGAATAATCAGCTCCAAGTTTGGAGAGTATGGCGAGGATGAGCTGATCATCCTCCTTCTCCACTTTGCATTGCTTCAACAGTAAGACAATGTGCTTGAACTTTGTGAAAAATTCATTCAAGGTCTCGAAATTGGAAAGTTGGAGAGACATCAATTCATTTTTGAGCTAGTAAACTCTCAAATCATCCTGCTTTCCATACAGGGTTTCCAATTTGTCCCAAATTTCCTTTGGAGTCTTCAATCCCGAGAGATGGAAAAGAAGATCCCGGGAAATAGAGAGGAACAAGAATCCGAATGCTTCATCCTTCTTGTTCAAGAATCTAGCTTTGTCTGTCACAGAAGCAGGCTCTTCTTTAGTGTCCATAGTGACCCTATAGATTCCCCTGACACGTAGCTGGATCTCCATGTCTTCTTTCCATGAGTGGAAATTGAACGATGCCAAAAGATCTACGAAAGAAGCCATCTGAATCTGCTGGAGCGAATGCTTTCACCTGTTAAAAACCTGAAAATCACAACAAAAAAGGCAATATAAGGTTAGACAGCCTGCACATTTTAGGATTTAATGATCACACCCAGCATAGTCAATCAAGAAAGCTTGATTAACAAGTTCTTTACTTGGGGTATTAAGTGGTAAGCCTTGGCTTCTGGTGCAGTGCTGGATTTTTGAGCTATTGCTCAACTTTCATGCAAGATCTGTCAAAAACATTGTTTTTGAGAGATCTGAGCTTCATCCTGCCGTGAGCTCTGATACCATATTAATATGTCACAGTAATCTAGGGACTAAACACAAGTCTCATCAAAGATTAATAACTAAGGCATGAAAATGGTGTAATTGTGCTACAAAATGAGTAGCCGCTCTATATATTCACACAAAGAATGAGTAATCCAATACAAGATCATGAAAACATTATTTCCATGATATAGATCACATCTACCACCCTCCCTGGCCAGAATGACACCTGTACCACATCGAGCTTTATATGTGGCTACCTTAAGACAAGACCAATTGATCCTTGCACAATGGGATTTTGTTAGTACTATTGAATGGGAAGTAAACTCCGTGAAGGGGTGGGTTCAGGGTATCTATGCACAACTTCATAGAGAAGAGGCAAATCCTATCTCATTTCACAAACATAACTATGGCATTTCATGAAAATTATGAAACAGTAGCAACATCCTTTTGGTCTGAGAAAGGGAAGGATAACAAGAATTCATTTTATGAAGATAACTATGTATTCCATGAAACAAAATAATGATATTTTTTGTTGTATATTATTCTAGAATCAGTTTTATTATTTGTTTAGTGTTTCAGCATCGTATATTAGTTGTAGGAGAACATATAATTCTAGATGTCTGGTCAGCATTAAATGTTAGTCAATATTAAACATAAAATGGTTTTTTTACTAATATTATATCTCTCCATTAGTAACTGATCTACAGTTACAACATAAGAGGATAAATCTTGAAAAAAACCTCACATTTGTTAGATAATTCAATAAAAAGACCTACTTTAATGAATCTTCAGTACCTAGGGTGAACATGCTCTAAAGAAATGTGGTCTCAACTCTTGAGTATTGACTCCAAGATAAATATTGAAAGAAATTTGGACAATGGAAAAGGAAGGATGAAAGTGAGCATAAACAATATCAAATGTGTTCTACACATTTTCTTATTCTACACAATGTATGTAGAAAGACACTCTTATATTCAACCATGTGATCAATCTCTACCCACATATAATTCTAGAAAGAACAAGGCAAGAGCTCAATTGGAAATATGATCTAGGTGGAAAAGGGACATGCATATCTTCCTTCATAGTTTAAAATAAGATGATCCAACAAACATGCATGAGCATGTGAGATGTGACCAGATAGACAAGGATATCCTTATCAAAATTTTGGTTTTGAACGACCTTTGATCAACCTGTAAATGTCATTCCCACCAACAACTTGGGTTGTTTTCCAATTCCTGCATACTCAACCTAAGAGTGAATGTAAATCTCCTTTGATTATCTATTTTCAATTCCATACTGTCTGCCTTCTAGGCATGAATAAAAATTACATTTACCCATTATCCAATAGTAAATTAAATTTTATTATTCAGCATTGGGTGGCATACTTCTATAATTACATAGGAGACATGCCTTTCTAGACACCACAAAAAAGAACACATCACATAATAACTACACATCAAATGCCTTAGTTGTAACTATACAAAAAGGTAAATTTATGCCAGTATGGAGTAGCTTAGGGGATTGGAATAAAAATACATGTACTAACCAAGTTAAAATATCTACTCACCTTGGCCTAAAGGGTCTTTCCTATTCTAGGAGCACTAGTCAAAAAAATTCCCTACACAAAATTGCATAGTTGAGTGAAAAAAAAAACACAAAAACATGTGGTGTATTTTTTTAAATGGTAGAAAAGAGAAATCTACAACATTCTTAATAGGTATTGGATAAAAGTGTATATTAACATACAACAATGAGGGGTAGGGAGGGGGCTTTGAAGTGGAAGGTGAGAGGGAATGATTAAAAGAGGGATAGGGAGATTGAGAAGTGGATGATAAAATAGAGCATTTCCTTGTGGACCAAGACATAGTGAGATACACAATGTCCTTTGAAATGGGGTGAAACATTTGAAGAGGAGGATACAATAGAGGAGATCCATGTGGGCCAAGACATAGGGAATTGCACATTGTCCTTTGACATGGGGTAAACATTTGAAGCTTTAAAAGTAGGGGTAAAATGGAAGACCATTCATGATCAACGCATTATGAGATTCAACCAAGTTCAAAAGGTTCCTCCCATAAGGATTTAAAATTTTGAATGCATCCTCTAAAGTCTTGTGTAATCCTACAAAATTTGGATCAATATCCTTAAGGGAAAAATCATTGTAAGATACATGATGAAGAAAAATATACTATGCCTTGGTTCGACCATTGAGATATCCTAAAAGAATAATGTCACCTTAATTAGAGTAGAATGTCAATGGTATAAATGTCAAATCTTTTAGGGTTTACTTTAGGGTGGTTCCATTGTTTTATCTTGCAACAATAAATCATAGTCTTTATTCACTAAGTATGGCCCATATTTGGCTCCCCATATTTGTTAATCCTTTAATGATTCCTTAGGTAAAACTTGTCTACCAAGTTTTTTTACCAATGAATCTAGCTCAAAATCTAGATCATCCGATATTTAAAAGTATTGGCCGGTCTTTAAGCACTTCCATATATTTACATTATCAACTTCCCAGTTTGATATGACCACTAGGGTATTAATATAGTTTCCATCCTTTCCATGTATAAAGAATTATATATTTTTCCTTTAAAGGTGAATTCAATATAATCCTATTCTCCCACCCACTAGTTTTTCTTATTCCAGTTGAGAATGATGATATCTTGTTTGAAGCCTTGGGAGAATTTCTAGATGGGTCATCCTCCAACCATATGCAAATGCCATTATCAACGTCATTTTTATTGGTTGTTGTGGAAGGTGTCTTTCCACAATGATTTCTCTTTGGATAGAATATTGGCACCCAATTCCCTATTCATCAAGTAGGTCCTTTAATCCCTAACCCCCCTTTCTTGGGTCATTAGATAAGGAAAAGCGAAGAGGCATAAACAACAATTTGATAAAAATAGTTTATCTTCCGTGAATATTGAACCATTCATATTTACATTTTAATGGAATTCCTAGATGTTGGAAAGTGTCTTATTTCAATTCTTCCCAATTTATGGGTTGGTGTGTTTCATGCACACTTTTATTAATGACCCCACTCAAAGGCCTATATAAAATAGTTGAGAATTACTTTAAACATCTTGGTTGTCATTAAGTAGCAACCCTTAGAGACGTGTGTCTTTTGAAAACATGGATCTTATTCATAGTGTTTACTTTGGATAATCGATATTCTAGGGAGGGACCATAAGTTATTATTGCATAATATCCAAGGAGCATTCACATACGTTGTCCATATATAAGGATGAAAATAAATGGAGAGAGTTGAAAAATATTTTCTCAACGCCACTAATACTTTGAAGGAGTTTTTCCTACCATTAATCAACAGGGCTATCATGGGTCCACCTACATCAGCCTCAATCCATTATATATATATTATTGAAATCTAATCACCTTGGAATTGAAAACTGAAATTCATGTCTCACCCTATTGAAGGCATTGGTGAGCTCTAATTGGATGACCATTTCACTTAGTCTTTTCACTTAGATAAATTTATATGTAATTATGATATTGGGCCCCGATGAATATCTAGGAAAATACGCCTACTTACTCTATGAAAATAAGTTTTGACACAAATATTTTAATATAGAATGTATAATCTTATATGATATGTAAGAGAAGGATGTTGGGAAAAAATGAGAAAAAATGTTTGGATTTCTCTTATTAGAGATCAAAGTAAGGAAGGAGTTGATTCTTGCAGCTTTGGTATGCTCCCTTGGTTTTTCAGCCTTCATATGGAGGACCTGCTTGATGATATTCCATTATTTTTTGTAAAAGTGGGATGAGAATGCATACGATGTAGGGTCCTTGTTAGGTTCCATGTGTTAGATTTTTATCATTTAATCAATATGATCTAGGATCTTATCTAAGAGAATAACATGCACAACAATAATCACAAGAGACAAGAGATGCAACAAGTTTTCCTTGAGGAAACCATAAAGGAGAAAACACCACAATTTCCTCAGAGATAGAATGAGCACCAATAACAAAAGTAAAACCCAAAACACAAATATTATCTCTAACAGTTGTTCTCTCTCTCACTTATACAATCTCCTCCTCTCTCACTCATGTGCTATAGTTGAGTGAGTGTGTGTTTCAAATAGAGAGTCTCACTCTCTATTTATACTAGTTTTCCACTTGACAATGACTTACCAGAGCCAACTTCACTAGGAGAGTCTAATAACCCTAGTACCCCTTGACTGTGGGGACTGTTGCTCCGACTTACAAATGAGGTTTAACCTCTATGACTTTACATGAATTTATTATATTAATGATTCTCCCGATAGGAACATCAGGGTACAATGAAATACAATATAAGATATACAAGTGAATACATTCTGAAGTTACAAATACATCAACACTCCCTCTTAACTATGAAGCTATTCTCTTGACATAGTTCATCAGCACAAGTCTTCATCACTGGATCATCATCAAATCTAGATCATCATGAAAGTTGGATCATCATCAAAGCTGGATCATCATCATCACTGCTCTTACTATCTCGAGAAAATGGTGTTATCTCTCAATTCTACTCATCAAAAGGAATTTCTATGGAGCCATCCCTTTTTCATGTTGGATGTAGGCCTGGCCTCCATGTAGGTCTTCATCAACAGAGCCAACCATTTTTATGCTAGATGTAGGCCTTTCCTTTGCAAGGAATTCCCCTATAGAGCCAACTCATTTTCATGCTGGATGTGGCACCTTTCCTCTGCAAGTATTTCCATTATAGAGCCAACCCTTTTTCATGCTAGGTGCAGTACCTTTCCTCTGCAAGGATTTCCACTACAGAGCCAGCCCTTTTTCATGTTGGGTGCAGTACCTTTCCTCTGTAAGTATTTCCACTACAAATCCAGCCCTTTTTTATGTTGGTTGCAGTATGTTACCTTGCCTCTACAAGGATTTCCACTACAGAGCCAGCCCTTTTTCATGATGGATGCAGTACCTTGCCTCTGCAAGGATTTCCACTACAGAGCCAACCCTTTTTCATGTTGGATGTAGTACCTTGCCTCTGCAAGGATTTCCACTACAGAGCCATCCCTTTTTCATGTTGGATGCAGTACCTCGCCTCTGCAAGGATTTCCACTATAGATCCAACGCTTCTTCATGCTGGATGCAGTACCTTGCCTCTGCAAGGATTTCCACAACAGAGCCAGCCCTTTTTCATGTTGGATGCAGTACCTTTCCTCTGTAAGGATTTCCACCACAAAGCCAGCCCTTTTTCATGCTGGATGTAGTACCTTTCCTCTGCAAGGATTTCCATTACAGAGCCATCCCTTTTTCATGTTGGATGCAGTACCTTTCCTCTGCAAGGATTTCAACTACAGAGCCAGCCCTTTTTCATGCTGGATGTAGTTCTCAAAACTTATATCCGACCATGGGAGGACCAGCCTGCCGCCATGTTGGAAAGGCCCAGCGCTTACATCCATTGGCATGGTAGGACACACCATCTACCATTCGAGGAAAGGCCCAGCACTTACATCCATCGGCATGGTAGGACACACCATCAGCCATCCGGGGAAATGCCCTGCACTTACATCTAACCATGGCAGGCTCTGCCTACCACAATGTCAGAAAGGCTCTGCACTTACATCTGACCATGGGAGGCCCCGCCTACCACCGTGTCAGAAAGGCTCTACACTTACATTTGACCATGGGAGGCCCCACCTACCACCATGTCAGAAAGGCCCAGGGACTCATCACTTCCCCTTGGAAGGAACCTTGATATGAGAAACACGAAGCTTCTCTCTGAAGTAATCAAACTTCACTCTCGCCATTTCTAGCATAGAATCACATCAGGGTTAATTATGTCCAAGCATAACCTGTGAGCTTCTCTAGGATTGATTGCATCTGAGGACAACCTATAGGACTGTTTACGTCTGAGAAACTTACGAGCTTCGCCAGGATTTTATGCTCAGACAATCTATCTCACCAGTTATGCTAGAACTCATCACTCCCTCTTTCGAGAGATATTGATCTGGATCACATACTGGAGCTTCACTGCTCCTCTCTCGGCTATACTCAACGCCATGCAGGACTCCATCCTGCCAAACCAGTAGCCCATATTGGATCTCAAACTGAAGAAGCAACCCAAGGTGTTCTTCTTCTCAGTGGTGCTACAAATCTGAATCAACATAACCATGTAGGTTAGCCTTCTTATTCGTATCATACTTGAGCCCATACTCAATTGTACCCTTCAGGTACCTCAGAATATGCTTTGTAGCAATTAGGTGAACATGTCTTAGATCCGTCATGAACTGGCTCAATTTTTTCATAGCAAAGAAAGTATTCGGTCTCATATTTGTCAGGTACATCAAGGACCAAATCATCTGATGATACATCATGGCATCAACCGACTCCGATGAAGCATTGCTCAATAGCTTCAGGTTCGATGCCATAGGTGTAGCCATGGCCTTGGAGTCCATCATCCCAAACCTCTTTAGGATCTCCACTGCATACTTCCCTTATCCAAGGAAGATTCTGTCCACATTCTGCCACACCTCCATGCCTAGAAAGTAGTGCATCATACCCAAGTCCTTCATCTCCAACTCGACAGCAAATCTCCTTCTTGCAACTTTAATGAGTTCCACTTTTTCTATCATGAACAAGTCATCGAAATATAACATGAGCATCATTGGTATTCCAACTTCAACCTTGAAGTAAAGGTTGGAATCCTCTTTACTCTCACTAAATCCAAGAGCCATCAGTAAGTTTTCCATCCTATTGTACCATTTCGAACCTCAGGATCTTCTGCAGTCGCTCCCTATGAAGTGGAGCATCATTCTCCCTCTGCCTTTCTTAATCTATGTATTGAAACATTCTATACTGGACTTACAAGTAGCTTCCTCTACTACTAATATTCTATGTATCCATCTAGGGTCATTGGATACCAAGATCCTCTATCTTGAACCTTTTCAAAAGTTCTTCTCGCACCCATCTGTGAGCCTGTCATCCTCTATAGGCTTTCATATTCAACCTTGTAGCAAAGGTTAAGATCTTCATCACTCTAGGTGATCTTCAAGCTCCTCATGTATGTGTTATCCCATGGGTGCCTTCTGAGCTCGTATAGGACCTTCTTTAATTTGCACACATGAGTCTTCCTATCATGTGTCTTAACTTCCAGTGGCTGCAAATGTATCTTCGTAGTCTATGCCTTCTTTCCGTGAGAATATTCGTGCTATGAAACTTGCCTTGTATCCCACGATGTTTCCATCTTCTGCATACTGGATCTTGTATATCCATTTGGAAGATACTACGGACTTCCCTTCAAGTCTCGATACCACATCCTAGACATCATTCTTCTTGAACATGTGCACTCCTTCCCTTTCTTCTTGGTTATTTTTTCATAGCTAGAAGGTTCTGCATCAATGATGTCTCTCAACAGTGTCACATAATTTCATTTTGTATGAGACCTCTTCTTTCTTTCAAAGTATCGTCATATTATTCTTCATCTTGGATTATTAGAGTGAATCTTGAACTGTCGTCACTTGTTCTTTGGAACAAGTCTCATCCTTCTTTTCTTGTAGGCGATTGTACGCTATCTTTCCTACAAGTCAAATTCACTAGTTGTATGGTTAGAAACATTTCATAAGGCATATTCATAATGGAAAATTCTTTATGCATAAAGATATAATCATGCAACTATTTTAGCCAATACAACATTCATCCATATCTTACAGAAACTTTCTATATGCCTTCCATCTCTACCATGACATCATTGAGATTGTGCACTAATCCAATATGTCAGCAAAGAGGTTTCATTCTAGATAAGTAGCAATGGAGAGTTGCATAGCAACATGGACTACTTACCCATCACATGCATATTAGTAGTATACTGTCATTAATGCAAACATTCTATCATGCATACATCAACTAAATATAAACAGATGCATAACCAAATAATATCATGAAATGACAATTGAATACTTATCTGTATTCATTTCGTTGTTAGACTCCTTCTTAAGCCTTCTACTTCATCATATTCTTCATTCATGACATCATCATTTCTTATCCAAATGCTAAGATGGATAAGAGGTTCTTCAAGAATTGAGTCCTTCATATTCCTCATCGCTTGAGGGATCTTCTTTGAATCGTGAGAGCTAGATCTTTAGTTGCTCCCATCTTCTTTTCTCTTATTATGAGTCTATCTTTTTCTTGTGTTTTCTCTTCCCAAAGTCTATTGAAGGTAATCACTTCCTTCTGGCACACATTCCTCAAATGAATGAATCCCATGATCCTGGGAGGCCATTCAAGGTGGTTATAACAATATATTATTCTTCTTCGATTGCTTTGTCATAGCATAGAACGCTTCCTTTTGGTGTCTTCAAGGACGACACATGAGGGATGAGATGATCTTCAATAGAATCTGCAAGGATTCTCTTGGATCTATCCTTAGCCTCATCTCCCTCTGGCTCCTAGACCTTTCTTACTGAAATACTGATCCAAGTCAAATTCTTCAAGGATCATAGAGGCCTTGTTCTTCCATACTTGGAAGTTGTCAGCTTCACCAAGATTTTCATCAAGCTGGTGTGATAGGTCATTTTGAAATGAGAACCTCAAATGTAAATAGAAAAAGATTAGATCTTACCGATTTGAGGTGTCCATCCTGGTTCCAAATCTGGTTGATATAAGGTTTGTGAGAGAAACCCTAATTTTAAAAACTTGGAATCTTTCAGATATGATTGGATAGAAAGATGCACCTCCTCAAGGCAAGATGAGCAACATACTCATTTTCCCAAAACTGTGATCAGAACTACAAAATATTTGATTCCCTAGTTTTCTTCAATTTCTCCTGCAGAATTTCTTGATATTGTTTCTACAATATATCCGACAGTACTACTCCTATGTATTTGAAAATTTGAAGTAAGGTAACCTCATCTGTCCTATTTCCAAAACCGCAGGTTTGAGCAGAATTGGTTTCACCAATTGGGACTTATGAGAGTTTTCCCAAGGTGACTTATTTCAGGACTGTTCATCATAGCGAACTTGTACAGAAACTTTTAGGTTCTGAAACTTTTACCACAGAAAGTACAGTATGTTCCCTATCTGGAACATCTTGAGAAATTTCATTTAGATATTTGTATCCCAAGATATAGAAATTTTCCCTAGGTGTCATGTTTAGGGATGAATCTTGGGAAATGTTGAAACCCTGATTTGGAGGAATCATATCTCCCAGCATATAGAGAATACGAGGCTAAGATTTTTACAAAGGGTACATCAGGAATTTATCTTTGGTCTCTAAAATTTTTGGCTCTTGATCATTCTCTAATATTGAGATATAGCAAATGCACCCAAATTACTAGTTTTAGTCTTTTAGGGTTTTCTAGTCCGGGGTCAAATTAGGGTTTGACTTTCCCAGAGTTTTATGCAACCAAAATTTTTGATCTTGGTCTCTAAATTTATATTTTGAGGAGGATATAAATCTTATTCTAGGCTCACTCAAAAATTCATCTTCTGTGAAAAGCCCAAATTTTCCCGCAGCAGTGACAGGTCAAAAACTGAAAATGCCCGAAATCAAATTCCGCTTCGATAGAAAGATGCGCCCTTTAATGGAGAGTTATCCTAGCCTCCTTTTTCTGATGATATGTGGAGAGAAACCCAAAAATTAAGAATCCCTAGCTTTTGCAGGTGCACATTGTCTTCTTCTCAGGTTAGCTTTGATACCATGTTAGATTTTTATCATTTAATCAATATGATCTAAGGTCTTATCTGAGAGAATAACATGCACAACAACAATCACAAGAGACAAGAGACACAAAGAGTTTTCCTTGGGGAAACCATAAAGGATAAAACCTTGCAACTTCCTCAGAGATAGAATGAACACCAATAGAAAAAGTAAAACCCAAAACACAAAGATGATCTCCGACAACTGTTCTCTCTCTCACTTGTACGAGCTCCTCCTCTCTCACTCATGCACTACAGTTGAGTGAGTGTGTGTTTAAAATAGAGAGTCTCACTCTCTATTTATACTAGTTTTCCACTTGACAATTACTTACCACAGTCGACTTCACTAGGAGAGTCTAATAACCCTAGTGACCCCTCAACTATGGGGACTATTACCCCGACTTACAAAGGAGGGTTAACCTCTATGACTTTACATGAATTTATTATATTAATGATTGTCTTGATAGGAACAGCAGGGTACAATGAAATACAATATAAGATATACAAGTGAATACATTCCAAAGTTACAAATACATCAACACCATGTACGATATTGCATCCTCAATTTTTTCACGGGGACTAATTTGATGAGGTTCTCATTGTTCAACTCTTGTAGTGGGCAAGGGATGTTTTCTAGAATTTCACCTTGGGCCAAAGAATTGTTTGCCACCCTTTATGCAAAAATAGGGGATTGATGAGGGTTATATGAAACATACTTTGTTACTAAATTTATTTTTTTTGTTCCATTTAGAAGGGAAAATTTTGAGATATGGTTCCATATTCATCTAAAGCTGGTTCAACTATGAAAAAACTAATGTTCTTACTACTTGCCTTAATTTGTAGGTTTCTTGGATTTAACCTCCTCCTTTGGATTGTATGATCTGATCAAGTTGTGATTGCTACTTGTTTTGTTCCTTGATTCCCCCCAGATCCCTACTTCTTCAGTTTAGTATTGTTTAAGCATTTTCTCCTTTTGTTTTCTTTCCTTTGAGGGATCTATAGAATGTGTCTTTGCCCATGTTTTAATACTTTTATCTTCTATTCCCAAATTTAGGACATAGATGAATGGATATGGGCGGAGCATGAGTATATTTCTAGGACTATGAGTGTTTGATAAAGTAAACCAAGCATTATTATAACGAATAGTGAATGGACCAAGATCTCTATCCCTAGTGACCAAGAGAGAGGTTTTGTTGTGAGAGGATCTCTATCACTTATGAAAGGTATTCATTGACTTCAAGTCTATGGAGATTTCATGTTGGTGATTGTGTGGATCAAGAACAAACAATAAATCCATAAAGTGACTTTACAACCTCTTGCTATATAGATCAAGGAAATTCACATCCCTCTGATATGATCACTTTTGACCATATATAGAAATCTTGGGAAACCCTAGGTTTGCATCTGCAATCTAATTAGATGTGAAAAACGTATCTATTATTTTGACAACGATTGTGTTACAAAGAAAACCATTCAAAACCGACAACAAGGAACCTAACATTTTCAGGCAACAAAACATGTTCTCCATGTTTTTGGACTTCTAAGCATATTTGATATTTTTTGTTATCAATTCAAGCAAGTAAAAATTACAGGGAACAAAGAATGGTACAAATTGAGAAAGTATGGAATACAAATCAAATTAACTGAAGAAAAATATGTATGAGAATTAGGAATATGTTGACGATACTATTTATAATTATTTTTTGTACAACTTACCTTGATTTGTGGAGCTTCGCACTATCTTCTTTTGCTTTACCTTTCAATACATCATTCAACATACTACACATATTTTCTTGTTGCAATAATTTCATGTTAGGACCCATCAAATAAATATTTGCCTGTTTATGAAAATAACAAAACAAAGCTGAAAAAATATAGTTTGTGTAGTTTGTCTCAATGATTAAAAACAACAGTAATAATAAACATTTTACTGTTGATAAAAAATTTTAATTTAACAATGTAAATTACAATACTATTCAAGTAAAATAATTGGTAATAAGAGATCACCTGAGGAAACATGGAGAACCACAACACTATGTATATAAGGCCATCGCTCACATCAAAATGCCAATTTTTCCTTTGAACTATGAAAATGTTTCCTAAGGATATCTATACAAGTTCCAATGGATGAGTCAAATATAAATAGTAAAATTTAAACACTACAATTATAGAAATAATTATTTTAATGTATAATTCCTTACCATTCATTGAGCTCCTCTATGTTTCGAGAATAATTTAATATTCTCTACTAAACAGGGCCAACCACGTGAAGGTAGAAGCTCTTATCGCCCCTCTCCCCCCCCCATCACATCACTCTCAATTCCCCAAACCCAATGCATCTACTTGCAAATAAACATTTAGTGAAAATGAATTCATTCAATAGCTGGAAAAAAAATTCATTAAACCATTAATTAAATCATTCATTCATTAGCTGAAAAAAACATCATTAAACCATTCATTAAATCACTCATTAAACCATTCATTCAGTCAATAGCCGATAAAACCATTCAGTAAACCATTCATTAAAGCAGACATTAAAACATTCATTCATTAAATAGTAGAAAAAAACCATGCACTACATTTTGTTATAAAAAAGAATTACTCAAAATTTCTTCAGTCACTTCTTTTTTACTTTTCTTCTATTTACATAATGAGCAAGAAGCGCATCTTCCAAAATTTGTTGATCGGTCTCCCTAGTATATTTCTCGCCAGGTTGAACTTGTCGCAAGGGACTCAGAATTGCTGCAATAATGTGAAAATGTTGCATTAATTTATTTTTGTTCTATAATTACAAGTAATTCATTTAAAAAAACATTACAATGGTGTTTTTTTACCTGACGTGGGCACATCATGTTCTTCATTATCCTGTCCAGGCTCAACCTGTACAGTGTTACCTGCATCTACATGCTCTGCAGTTGAATTATGGAGAATTACAATTAATGTTCATCATTTGCAATTATCTATACAAAACAGTAACATATTAATAATATCATTACTAAGAATCGAAGCATTATCTTCGAATGGTTGGTGTACATCCTCAACATTAACTAGATCATTATTTTCCTGCTCAAAACAGAATAAATAGTTTATGTTAATTTTTTTTAACGAATACATTGCATGAGAATTAATAAATTTTCATTAAACTATATACTTTTTATATACCTATGCACCAGATTGATCACCAGAAGACCGTGTATGCCCAGACAAGCTTTTTTGGTGTTAAACAACAGCTTCAAAGCCGTGTTGGAAGCTAATATTCAAGTATTCGTGAGTGGGCACTTCTTTGAATCAACCATCCTGCATATTTCAATAATTTCATTAATTTTACATTTTGCAATGGAATAAAATGAAAATAATTTCCTATTTATTATTTGGATGAAGTATCGGCTTTTCGATACTTACAAATCATGCCACCAAAGTTCGAATAACCACCAGGACCAAGATTTTGTTGACCAATTTTATCCAGTCTTTCCTTTCTGGCATTTGATGTGTATGACAGCCTAATCAAGTGTTGAATTATGTTAGTCAGTGTTCCCACTAGAGAATTTGAGGCCAAAATCTGACGGCTACCATGTCTAAAATTCGACACTAACCTGTCGGGTATTCGACACCCTCAATTTTTTTTGTCGTCAATAGCCAAGCTGAGGCTGTTGGATTTCCTACGGCATGACCGTCGTATTTCCTACAGCCAGGCCGTCAGATTTCCTATGGCAAGGCCATCGGATTTCCTATGACAATGTACCGTCAAAGCCACATCGATTTCGTCGGATTGACATGAAATCCTACAACAACTATTAGGAATTGAACGTCGGATAACCGACGAGATACTGTATATTAATAATAAAAAATTATATTCAGTGGCAAGTTTACTTTGAGATATGCTATAGATATCATTGTCTTTTGATATATTTTGGTGGATGTGTTTAAGTTTTAATACATCATCAAGACCAAAGATATGTAGGTCTCTCCATTTGAAAGAGGATTCAACACAGAAGGAATCTATTTAACAAAGGCGCTAATAATATAACTCAGAATCTTCTCATCATATCTTTATTCCAACCTACAACTAATCCAGGAGGAAAATATTGCAAGACCTTTATCACATGAGATCAGTTAGGCATAGAATTTAATAGGGGCAAGCAATCAACTTTAGATAAAATTTTGAATATGACTTATACACAAACATGGGGATTAATTTCAAAAAATTTATCAATAGCCTTTGCAAAATGGTTACACAATGTCTGTTTCTTATATCATTTTGATGAATACTAGCAGAGAAGTTAAAATTGTAGATTGCACTCAGTTCATAAGGTCACAGCCAACAGTGACACACAATCATACTATCAAACACACTAAATTATGCCCAGCAATGACACACAGTCACACTAGCAGAGACACTCAATTATGTGCAACAAAGACACAGTCATGCCCAGCAATGACACACAGTCAGCTGCTATTTCAACCCTTGTGCAATCAGCAGGATGTCCAATTTTTTTCATACCTTTGGTATTTTATCAAGAAAAGCAAGTATCTAAGATTACATGCCTAACACCCAGATTGGTGCTTATTTATGTTTCCCTGTGATTGATTGTAGCTGGAGACAATCTGCTTTACTCTTAGGGTATCTCTTATATGCCTCTTTCAACCTATTCTCTTCTTTGTTCAAGTCAATTGGCCTTTAATGATGTATTTGCATTCACCTTTAACAGGCAAAAGATTACCCCATTTATCCTGAATTTTCTTGTTTTGCTTTCTTTGAGTGCAATAATGCTTGGGATTCATTTAGATAGTGACAGGCCTAAGGGAGTGAATACTTCCAAGTACATAATAGGATTCATTTGCACTATTGCAGCTTCTGCAATGTATGGACTGATTCTTCCATCGATGTATCTTGTATTCAATAGGGTTTTAAAGAAGTAGACTTTTACAGTAGTTCTGGAGATACAAATTTTCACATCCATAGTTGCCACTGTGGTGTGCATAATTGGATTGTTTGTTGGTGGGGAGTCTAGAGATATGAAAGAAGAGGCTGAGAGTTTCACAACAGGGATAGTTTCCTACTACATGACATTGATATGGTTTGGAACAGGATGGCAGGTTTTTGTTGTGTGTGTAGTGGGTTTGATCTTTTTGGTGTCTTCCTTATTCTCAAATGTCATTAGCACTCTGGCCCTCCCCATTGTGCCCATATTATCAGTGGGTTTCTTCCATGACAGAATGGATGCTCTGAAAATTATTTCAATGTTGTTAAGCATATGGGGATTTGTTTCCTATGTATTCGGTGCATGCATGACAGTCTTGCCCTGTAGTTAGTGAGTCTCAAAATTTGATCTTAAGTGATAGTGTTCAAATACAATACTATATTTACATACCTTGACTGTCTTGCTTGACTTGATGAAGAATCAGAGTTAGAAAAATTGATAATTACTTTATTTTTCTTAAGACTGCACCTGTACCTTGTACTTGGATAGTCTTCAGACTTCTCCTTATTTCACCGAATTCAGAACACCACACTTCTTGACTGTAGATATTTGGATTTTATCTTAGTCTTCTCAACTATCTCTTGATATAAGTCTACCCTAGTCAATTTGTTTGGCATATACCAATTAATACTATGATGTAAGTATGCAACGAAGATTCTGCTAGAATCCTGATTTGATAGCATAAACACAAAGACACATGGCTATCATTCAAAAAAGGGTGTTACTCCACATAGACATCAGGATAATATCTAAGATACATTTATGAAGACAGAAGTCTGATCATTTTCGTAAAGGTTTATGTATTCAAAGACCAAGAAGAAGCACCTTTCAAAAGATAAGATACAAGATATTTTGGGTACAATAACAGACTATAGCAGAACGTAGAAAATGTAGTAGACAATTGAAGTTTAGATTATGATTTGTAGCAGTATACACATAAATTTTTCTCTAACCATGGATCAAATCCTATGGTATGCAAATCTAGTACTTCTAATTTTGGTTTGATATGGCAAGGGTTATTTCCTATAGGAAGGCTTTATTTTAATGATTAGTGGCTGGGTTTTAGACTATCACAATGTCCTCTATTATCTATCTGTCAACTAAGAATGAGGACTGAGACTCTAACTTTCAATAGGCCAAAGTTTGAAAGTCCTAAAGACTATGTATCTACTACTCAAAAAGTTGAATTAGAACTGTTATAGTTCAGATTTGTGGGTTACAACATCCTTGTGAATTTGAAGGATACAAGGGTGTAAAATATGAGCTTAAAAGACATCTTGACAACAATCTTGTCAGGTGGTAACTTGAAACTTGTCATGGCGATGATCTTGCAGTTGGTAACTTGAACCTTGATAATGAAGAAGCCCTCACACACATACAAATGAAGTCATCAATCATCACTAAGAGTTTGAATCACTTGGTGATCACATGTTGGATTTGGTTGACCCCTCACAAGCAACTAGTCTGCAGTATAAACAACACACTTTTGATACATTTTTTAGAAGTTAAGTGTAGCTACAGAAAATTGTCTTACTATTATAGTTGGTAGCGACCAAGAGCCTAGAGTTTGAGGATTTTGTTTGGAACGAAAGGCAACTATTTTAGTGATGAATAAACCAAGGATAATGGGAGTGAGAGAGGGATCAGGAAGCAGGAGTAGGAGCGGGAACGGGAAGCAAATTTTTCAAAAGCATCCGGTTTGGAAGCGTTTCGGGAGCGTTTTTTATATAATATATATTTTTTATATATTTTGATGCATATATGCCAACAAATGCTTGCAAAATGTTGAATTAGTTATGGAAAGCATAAAAACATTAAATAAAACATAACATGATAAATCCTAATACCATATAACATCATTCATCAACCATCAATGATTCAATCAATTATCATATACTAGTGAATTCGTCAAACATAATTTGCAAGTGTGGAAACATAGATTTAGCTCGTCAGATATTTGACAATATGTTTGAAAGAGATTTGGTATAATGTAACACAATGATTGATGGGTATGGAATGCATGGTTCTCGTAAGGATGCTTTGGATGTTTTCTGCCAAATGCAATAGATGGGAGTTAAACCAAATCATATCACTTTTCTGTGCCTTTTGTCTGCATCTAGTCATGCAGGCTTGGTGGATTTGGGTATGAAATGCTTTATTTCCTTAAGCCAAGATTATGGCATTACCCATAGGATGGAGCACTATGCATTCATGGTATTCTTGGTTGTGCTAGACATATTGATGAGGCTCAAAATTTTATCAAGATGATGCCCATAGAGCCTGATTCTAGTGTATGGAATGCCTTACTTGGTGCCTGCAAAATTCATTGCAACATAGAACTAGGAGAATGGGCATCAGAACGGATTTTTGAGTCAGGTTCCAAGAATGCAGGAAACTTTGTATTGATCTCAAACCTCTATGCTAGAGCTAGAAGATGGGATGATGTAGACAAAGTGAGAACGATGCTGAAACACACTACTCTCAAACCTCTATGCTGCAGCTGGAAGATGGGAAGATGTAGCCAAAGTGAGAACGATGCTGAAACATAGGGGATTAAAAAAGATTCCAGGGTGTAGTTGGATTGAGATCAATAAGAGGGTCCATTCATTTGTTGCAGTAGACAAATCACACGCACAATATGAAAAAATATAAATGGTTTTAGAGAGCTTGGCCAAGCAGATGAAGGTGGCAGGGTATGTGCCTGACACGAGTTGTGTCCTACATAATGTGTCAGAGGAGGAAAAGAAATCCCTTGTTTTAAGCCATAGTGAGAAGTTGTCCATTACTTTTGGGATTATTAATACAAGTCTTGGAATGCCCATCTAGATCACCAAGAATATCTGAGTTTTTGGTGACTGCCACATTGCTACGAAGTTCATCTCAAAGATAGTCAGGTGAGAAATCATTCTGCGAGATACAAAATGTTTTCATTATTTCAGGGATGGACTGTGTTCTTGTGGGGATTACTAGTGATGCTAACTAAAATGAGAGAAATGTGAGCTTCACCATGCATGATGTCTGGATGGGGCACAATTCATCGTCAACCTTAGATTCTGCTTCTGTACGGGGTGACTGATGTTGTATATGTAGAATCAAGTTCAATATTGATGTAGAAAATGTGCATCAGGAATCCTTCTTACTTTAGTATTTAAAATATACAGGTTCTAATATTGCTCTAAAACATCGCTGCTGATGAGCAAGAGATGTTAAAACAATGATAAAATTCATTTTAGCGATAGTCACTCATTCTTTGGAGTAGACATATTACACCCTTAAGTAGAGAAAAATTTGCAGTATGCATGGGCTTTACTAGCCAAACAGGAAGCAGAGAAGTGCCTGATACAAAGTTTACCCTGCATTAGGAAGCCTTCTTAATTTAGTATTTAAAAAATACAAGGTCTAAGATTGCTCTAAAACATTGCTGCTGATGAGCAAGAGATGTTAAAATAATAATAAAATTCATTTTAGTGATAGTCACTTATTCTTTGGAGTAGACAGATTACACCCTCAAGTAGAGAAAAAATTGCAATATTCAAGAGCTTTACTGGCCAAACGGGAAGCAGAGAAGTGCCTGATACAAATTTTACCCTGCATATCTAGGCATAGGAACACATACTTGAACTCAGAGAGGCATTTTGCTCATTTTTTTGGCTTAATAAAACATACCTCTACATCTACACATGTCATGAACAAATTCGATATGCATACTAAATGCATTGCAGCTATATTCAGTTCCAAATTCGTCAGCAAGAGAAATTGCCATGAATGCTAATCATTTCAGTGGTGGATTGTGATATATGGGGTAATTAATGAGAACAAACTGAGATCTTCCATCACAAGAAACTTCTACAATGAATTATATTTAGCAACTAGTAAGTAGATGCGTTACATAGGTCCATTATCCATAACATCAAGTTATCAACCTTACAGATTCAAGCTTTAGAGTTCAACTTCAAACTTCAAACTTGAATTGCCATGTTATGCATTTATATTTATTGTGTAGTCTACATTTTTTATTTACATGTTTTCTCTTGAATATTTAGGTTGGAGCAAGTGAGTTGTTCCTTTGGGATGTATATTTCTCAATTTTGTTAGAGAATATTATATGTTGTGGAAAATTCTTAAGGTTGACTACAAATAAGTTAGCAAGGATATCAATATGGCCGCTAGACAGGAAGACAGACTTTGTTAATAATTGTACATATTGTACTATGTGCCTTTATCAGCATTTGCAGATGCACTAAGGACATGCTTTCTGAAAGAGAGATATTATGGCTTTCTGATGGGTTTTACATGATTGAACCATTCAATATTATAGGATTATTTTCTATGTCATGATGTTGTATTTTGTTATCATTAAATGACTATAAACATGGCATATTGTCCAGAGTCAAAGAATGGATGGTGTACGCAATAGCTGTAAATTTTTGTTTTGTTAAAGACTTTCCATTCATTCTCCTCAACTATTAGACTTGTTTTAGAGGTTAGTGTTATATTTATTTTATGGTTGTAGTTTATTTATCCTTGTTGTTATTATAATACACACACACAGACTCTCTCTCTCTCTCTCTCTCTCTCTCTCTCTCTCTCTCCAAGTCTATGCTCTTGTGGCTGAATTGTAATGATATATTTTCTTTGTCTGCAATCATTAATGAATTCAATGACCAACAAAAGAAATCATTAATAAAAGAAAATAACACAATTTGTAGCCAAGAAAAAACTAGAAGAATGAAACAAAGTTGAAGGTGAATTAAAAGGAAAAACAATACGTAATCAAGAAAAAAAAAGGAAACAAACCTGAAGGTCTAAACATTCTTAGCATTGTATGCAACAAAACAAACAATAAAAGGGAATGACTAATAGTAAATCACCATACACTGGAACTACACAAACACAACAATCAGCTTATGTTATTGCTACTCAAAACTACAATAAAGGAGATTCATAGGAAAATGCATTCATGAGTTGGAATATCCAGGTATATAAGATGCTCAACAAACTTAACCATATAAATACAACAACAACAAATGAAAATTCCTTCAGAACTGCTTACAGAATCCAATTATGTTGCTTGAATGTGTATATCATGCCAACATAGATTGATATGTGATCAGATCTAAAAATAACCACAAATAGCCTAATAGGTAAAATTCAAAGCTATGTGGGAATTCATCCCACATTTACAGCCACAATTGGAGAAAAAGAGTTCTGACTTGTTAGGGGTCCTTTAGTGACTTTAAAAGGAAAAGTATAGCCTACAGACACAAGGTTGCATCACCTACTACAAGAGGCAATCTAGCTAAGAAATATGCTGGAGTACATAGGACACGACACATGAAGAATATTTCAAACCTCTCTGCCAATGTTTGGGGAGAAATACTATAAAATTTCTCTTCATAACAATTTCTGTTGTTTAATAGAGTTATTCCTCTGTTGAAACCACCTTTTGTCATGAATCTTGTTCTACTGTTATGATCCCATGGACACTCTTTTCATTCTTTGTAAACATCTAATTTAGGCAGGTTTATTCAACTTGTCCAATGCATATGTTTTTTAGTACTGTACTAATAACATTGTATTAGCATAGCAACAAGGAAACCCTGCTAGAATATATGTTTGGAAGTGGGCCATGTGGTATAGCTGCAAGAACTTGACCATGTACTACTACTATCCCTCAAACCTTAACAAGTATATACATAATCTCAATAGATGAATGTGGACAGCTGAGTATAGCACTAAAAACTCTAAAAAAATACCAACAGAGCTTATATTCCTTGTTGAATAAATGTTAACTATTACAAAGGACCCTCCTCATATATAAAGAGATTTGAGAGGTTAGGGTTACGTGCAATCCCTTCGGTCAAAAGAGACTTGACGATTTACAAGATACTTGTCACTTTTGGAGAAGTGGCCATTTTTCTAAGTCAAATCACTTTTAACTTCCTTCAAAAATATATTTTTTCCCTATAGGAAAAAGTTAATATTATTTTGCTCAAAAATTTACAATCTGAGAGAAAGAAATGGATTTGACAAAAGCCTTTGAAGATAAACTTTGGAGTTCCATGTCATCATTTGATTTGGGATATGTTCCCTCCATGGCACTTGTGATGGCTAATTATCAATTGGATGGCACAAACTATGGAGCTGAAAGGCCACAAAACTACTATCAATGGCTTCCAAGGTGGTTCAAGTCATGGCACTTGCATAGGGACATGCATCTATGCCTTAGAGGGAAATTTGTTCTTACAAGTTTACCCCCAATCATTTATAAAAATTGGTCTCAAACTAGGTTCAAAATGGGCAAAATGCCTCTTGGCATGAAAGTTGTTATGTCTAATCAACCTTTCACAAATTATCTAAAACTAAAATTTCCTAAGTTCATTATAAATAAATTACAAGTATAATTAACGCATTGCCTTTTGTTTGGTGAAAATCGAGCCAAAATTGAGTGAGATTTGGCCTCCAGAAGGTAAACAATAAAGGTTTTTCTGAGGGAGATGAAATCAAAATCTAAGGTCTTTATTTAAAATTTATGTGTGAAAACCTAAAGGAACTGTATAGTACTAATATTCACTTCTCCATATCAAATGGGTCTCTTTCAAAGTAAAAAAAAATCAACCATTAGAGGAAATTTCAACTCAAAATGGGCCTTTTAACTTTAACTCAAATTCCATGTCATCATGTGTTAGCCAATGAAATTGCTTTAAATTTGAAATACCTTATAGGTCTTAAACACTTTTTTAATATAAATTTGGGGATAGGTATCATAAAAAAAAAAGACTTTTTTTGTTTGTATTTTCGACATATCTCCCCATGTTTTTACTCAAATTTTGATCGAGAGAGCTCATTGGATGCGGAATTAAATTACGCATCTAACGAGTACCCACTTAGCATACTTTTGATGGACCCCGATACCCAAAAACCAAGAAATACCTGGAAAACATGAGTGATGACATCATCATCACATTGTTTTCAAGTATTTCTTGGTTTTGGTGTAGCGGGGTTCGTCAAAAGTATGATGAGTGGGTACTCGTTGGATGTGGAACTTAATTCTGCATCCAATGAGCTCTCCCGATAAAAATTTGAGTAAAAACACGGGGAGATATGTCAAAAATACAAACAAAAAAATATTTTTTTTTTCTTCTTTCAAAATTAATAAATATTATTTTATTATTTTAACTATTATTTTATTAATTTTTTGGGCCCCTTCTAGCTGGGTATTTTATAAATAAAATTGGAATTCCTAATTGTTTATTCAACAAGGGTTGGAGAGGCCATGTGCCCTTATTGGTGAGTTAATGTAAAAAAAAGGAATCATAAGTCAATTCAATCTCAGAGGAGACAAAAATAATGTTTCCACCAAAGTCTAAATGAAAGGAAACTAGAAATGCAGTTTGGAAATGAGGGCGGGTTTCTTACCAGGCACATTGTTGTAACGCTAATTCCTCATTCTGGAAACCCCAAGTGAGTGTATCGGCCAATTTATTTTCCAAGTAAACTCCTGTACAATATGCAAACAACGAGTAATTGATTTGGTGAGAAAAGAGAAACGATTACAGCAAAATAAAAGGAACAATAAAATGAAAAAAAATAAGACATTGATTTGGTGAGGAAAGAGAAACGATTACAGCAAAATACCTAATCAAATACATCTCGCTTAGCCATCTCGTCCCAAAATGGTTGATTGTAGAGGGGCCCAAATGATTGTTTCAAACCAATTCAGATGAGGGAGTTCATTGTAGAGGGACCTGAATGATTGTTTCAAACCAAACCCTCCTCTGCCTCTGCAATCCCTAACCGCTGCAAACCCTCCTCTGCATAAACACACTTGACCTCCGATAGCACCTCTGGAAACCTCCTCTGCATGACCTCTGGCAAACCTCCTCTGCATGACCTTTAGCAAACCTCCTCAGCGTGACCTCCGGATGTGGAGGTATATTGTGTTGGCTCCGTCGTGAAATTATTGATTGGGTTCTTTGTTTCGCGAAGAAATATTGTGTCCGGATGGTTGTGGTTTTATATTTTTATTTTTTTTCCCTAGTGTCAGAAATCCGATGACATAGCCCTAGTGTCGGAATAGCCCTAGTATCGGAAATCCTATGCCCTAGTGTCGGAAATCCTACACCCTAGTGTCAGAAATCCTACGCCCAAGTGTCGAAAATCCTGCGCCCTAGTGTCAGAATATCCCTAGTGTGGGGATAGCCCTAGTGTCGAAAATCCTATGCCCTAGTGTCGGAAATCCTACACCCTAGTGTTGAAAATTCGACGGCACTAAAATAATTTAAAAAGCTCACTACTTTTCATCGTTACTGTCCGACACATCCATACGATACGTCGGATGTCGTCAGATTTTGTCGTCGGATTTTGGGTTCAAATCCTGTTGTGTCCAAATTTGATATAAAAATTATTAATAATAAAGCTTACCATTATATTGTGGAATGTATTGCATACCTCCCATGTGCTTGGTGGTATATTTCCTACTTTTCTCAGAGACCAGCTTTCTTTCCCATCTTCCACTAGGTCTTTCCACTCCCTTGATGGAATCATCGGATGGCGCTCATACCTAGGGTTATTTTCTAGGTGAACCCTATGTTAGTCTCGGACAATCTTCATATGTTGTCCAGCCTTCTTCAGGACCTTCGTTGTATCGAAGGTATCTTTGCCGAACAAGCCAACCAACCGATTAGTCAGTTCATCCTTTAAACATTATGGATGTTTGTCCTACCTTGCGCAGATTGTGGGCCCGAATATCTCCAAGGACAAATCATTTAGATTTTTATAAAATACATCATTTCCTGCAAAACAATCATGCCATCATTAGGTTAAAACAAATTTTTTTTATCAATATATTAGAAACAAATTATAAAAACTAAATTGAAAAATCTAGAATTACCCGGAATCTTCTCTATCTTTATTGGAACGAGTTCCTTGTTCACCAAAAATGTTGTCACTATTGAACCAGTGCTAGTGACATGGGAAGATCCAAGAAATTTTGTTTCAACATCAGCATTAGTATCAGACCTTGACTCCACCCCTTCTTCTGCACAATCTCTTATGCGTCCGTGAGCATCGGCTGCACCCTCTGCTAGCCTCGGGGGTGTCGCAGAACGTGTTGTTGATTGTTTAGTATACAACACAGGTGCATTATGTGGTGTACGTAGAGTGGTTTGCTCACTGGGCCCAACACCGCCTTCACCACTAGTGTGTGGTTGCAAAAATTTTCGTAAATAAAAACCATTGAATTATAAGTTCACTATCATATAAAATTATAAATTATAAATTTCTAAATGAATTCACATTATGATTCTGCAACTTATTTTCAAGGCTTGACATCTCTGGATCAACACTTGAACCTTTTCTTTGATCTTATTTGTATGCAGAATTGTGAATGCCAGATGAAGTATTTTTGCATTTTGTTTTTTCAAGGTCTTTTGTAGAACCTTCACTGGGTCTATAGAAGAACCAATGTTGGCATCATTCAACAACTTGTAGACACCAAAATCTATGGACTGTTGTTTTGTTGTTTCATAAACCGAATCATTTGTCTGCAAATATATATATATATATATATATATATATATATATATATATAACATTGTTTAATTGTTGAAGCAATAGTCTGCGCAAAAAATCATATTAACAAAAATTGTCTATCATGATAGATACCTATAATTACATCTAGGTTTAAATAATTCCTAAATGACGGTGTGGTCTGATCAACAGCTAGGGACTTTCCTCGGTCATCCACCTGTAAAACAAGTATACAACATTATCATAATGAACACAATCATAAAAATGAAAAAAATACATAACAAAATAAGCATTCAGGTTTACCTGTTGCCCCGAGGTTATAGTCGTCTGATCAACAACTTGGGACTTTCCCCAATCATCCACCTGCAAAAAAAGTAGACAACATTACCATAATTAACGCAATCATAAAAATGAAAAAATACATAACAAAATAAACATTATGCTTAATGTTATATATGTGTACAATTTTGAAGTATTTAAAATGTAGAATTAAATTCAGGTTTACTTGTTGCCCCGAGGCTGTAGTTGTCTGATCAATTACTAGGTGGCTTCCCTGATCAACACTCTGCATGAAATATAGATAATATTATATAAACAAACCGAATATACTATTGAAAAAACATAACAACAGAATTGTTTGTACACATTAAATTTTTACAATGGCAATATCAATGTATACATGCCACCTTGAGGTAGGTCTAGTAACATCTACTATGAGAGAGGTGCCCCTGACAGAACCCTGTATAAAATATATACTAAAATTTACCTAACGAAATAAAAATACTCACTAAAATTTTAATAACATAACATTTTGATGAATACATGTTGCCTCATGGATTGTGTACTCCTCTCACCAGTTTCCGGGGTGATGCACCCCCCATCACCTCCATGTGAATTCAACATAGGAAATTTAATAAAAAATTATAATTATCTGCTAACGAACAAACCTAAAGATGTTAAAATAATTAATAAAATGTTTGGTAAATTGTTGGATGTACCACATCCATACTAAGCGTGTGTGTATCTACTCGATTCAAATTGTAATTAATAAGCAGCTCTTCCCCAGCAGCTATTGATTTAATGTCACATACAAAGACATGGTTTCCTTCATGCCCCTCAAATATGCAGTTGGGTTGCTTAAGTGTAGACCTTGGTTGTGTATTGTTTATCAACCTTGGAATATTCCTCGTTTTCTTTGGTCTTCCGTCAATGTACAACATTGCTCCTTTATTTTGATCTTTGTTTTTTAGGTGTAAATAATTTGTTGAAAACCCATATCTATGCAAAATCCATGTATATTGGACTAGGTGCATCCAATCATTGTAGTTCTAAGAGGGTCCAACATACTCCATCAATTATGTACATCTGTTGTAACTGACCTTTATGCCATCCATGCAAAACAACCCCAATCCATGTAATGACGAAGGTGCAATTCTATGTATCATCTCATTCACACAAAAATCAGTGTTGACTTAAGTAAGATCCCTAGGTACCCATTGTTTCACTAGATGTAGGTACCTTAAGGGAACCTCAATGTCTCATATTGTCTCATCGACATAGGAACATGACCCCCCTCCTGCGAGAAAAAAATCCATGAGTTTATTGAATTTTCTTCTAATCTTTTGACATCAAGTTGATCTATCCCTTGTAGACCTACTGGATGTCTCACTTTCCTATAGCTTTCAAAAACTCCCATCGCTTGAGGAAGACAGGTCTGACAAATACATGTTTGGTTCTACTTACACCATGGCCAGGAAAAACTTGGAAAATAAGAGAAAAATACCAGCAAAAACTTGGATAGACTTATAAGCATGACATAATAGTGATATCATTATCCTGAATAATATCAATAATTCCCTAGTATAACAGTTCATCACATAGTCCTTTAACACGAGATAGATATCAAGTGGTTCCATAGAAAATGCTTCAGTCAATTTATCTCAAAATACAAACTACGTTTTTTACAAAATTTGTAGGTGTACCTTTTTTAATTTATTTTTTTCCCTTACCCAAAATATTAAAGACCCAGTTTACGGATCTCAATATATTTAATAAAATCATTTGCTAATATTTTGTAACTTTTTTTCAGAAGAAAAAGAGGTGTTCCTTGGTATTCAATAGTGAGTCAAAGGTAACTTGTACATAGTCCTGACAATAAGTCATTCCAAATGCAAGTGGAAATCATAAGTATCAAAACATTTCCCAAGGGAAGCGATGGAACCTGTTGGGCACCCAATATGCAAGTTAATTACAGCTAACATACAGAGTGTTCAATATTTATTGTCAACCCAGGGAAGTATTTTATTTCAAGGATAACATGCACTATATATGCTTAAACACTGAGTTGTTGTAAATAAACAATCCTATTCTCTGCTCAGCTACACTCATCCCAAGGATCCACTTAATCTAATTTACTCTCTAAAGACTACAGTCACAATTACCTTTTACTGTCCTGATCTAGAATTGAAAGATTCAAGAAATCACATCTAGATTACTTTTGCAGAAAATGAAATCATGTTTACCAAATCATCTAATTATTCATTCAACTATATTGATCTAATTATTCTAGAAATCCAGAAATATAAATTGAATTCAGCTATTCTAGAAATTCAAAGTACAGGAATGAAATTCTGCAATTACAAAAGCAAAGGGACAAACTGCGAGAATCTATAGAAAAAACAATTGGAAGATATAGGGATGAACAAGGCTGTTGCAGTTACCGCACAGTTACATAAGGAGCAATTACCTATACAATCGACTCTCACACCATACCACTACAGCTTTCCAAGAGATGCAATTAATAACACACTGTAAATCAAGAACTGTTGCAGCTTACTATGAGAAAATAAAACTATCACAACATCACACAACAGAATAATTAAAATTCCTAATTTAAATTAGCAATCCCTGTGGGAAGGAAAGCCTAGCCTTCACACAGAGATGCTGGAAGTAATGCACCTTAAAACACTGATATCTGAAGTAACTCCTTGTATTAAAAATGGAAGATAAATCACGCAACCTTAGTCGCAACTAATATAATAATTTGGTTCCGGGTTCAACCTCTAGCTCAGAACAATTCACCATACTTATACAATGTCAATGATAACATCCTATCCCTATTATTGGGCAGCCATGAATATCTCTGATCTTCAAGCGGCCTTAATTACAACAACTGTTACAGCCGTGGCAAGATGAGAGTAGGAAATATAGGGAAACTGTTAATTGACCCAGAAATAATGATGATCATGTTTGATTGAGAAGATATCCTGCGGATCACAACTATTTTCGAGCAGTGGCACACTGTTTCCTTCCAGATATGTCGCATTCTATTGCAACTACCCTTGTACTGCTTTGTAGGAAATAATACACTGGGACTGCATTCTTTGGGCAACAGTAGGATGGGTGGCGATCAGCTTAAGCAATGAATGTTCATCCTTCCCTTAGCATGTTCATCCCACTACACTTGCATTCTCTATATCTTGAAATACCTTTATAAACCATCATATGTTAGCATATTTCAAGATATAGAGCCTTGATTACCATAATCCTAAGAATTAATAAAATAAGACAATAACTAGCCATACCTTTGTGAATTGAGGGGCAAAGTGAGGGAAAAAAATTTGTTTAGCATGCGCAATAGGGTAGGATAAGGCAAAAAGAGGTAGATAAGGATGGTAAAAAATGGGCCATTTATGGGCCCAACATCTCCCCCCAACTGTCCTGTTGCATGTCATAATGCAACAACCTCCATTATTCTGAATCTGAATCTTGCACTATGCTCTGTTCATGGAGAAAAGAAAAGTTGTAGGGGAATTCAGACGTTCCTTCTTTTTCGATAAACCCCTTATGAACAACCCAATATCTCCAACATTTCTGCTCTTCTGCCCTAGTCAATGAGAAATCCTCCCTGTACGATTTTGTCGGCCACCAGATGAGAGGAAATTTAAATTTCAGTCCCAGCCAATAAACCCCACATTCCCTTATACATCCGACATAACCCTCAATCCTGGAAAGTGCTTGTTCAAAATTTCTGTAACAATAGGGGTACCTATTTCTGAGGGCTGGAGAGGCAACCTACCATCTGTGCTTACTTCCTTCCAAAGATGTTTGTTGATGTATGGAAATTTGGCTGGTACAAGTAGAAATAACCCCTTCCTACAGTTCCATTATATGCCGAGTCTGGATGGGGCATCAGAGTAGACTCTGGTGCTGAGCAAGGAGAAGATGAGGATTTTGAGGCTCACTTCGGATCCACATATTAGAGTGGGATTCATTGTGAGAAAATATTTGGAAATACCTTTCCCACTACACATGATTGCTCACAAAAGAAGCAAAAGCCCTCAGCTAAACATCACCTGAAAAAGGAACAAGATTCGAATGGCGGTCCAAAGGACAAGCCATCTCATGCAAATACAACTCACACAGCAAATTCTGGTCCTCAAAATTAATTCTCAGAAATGTTTCCAAGAATTTTACTGAGGTTGCTATCTCATATTATCTTCCTTCTTTCACAGCCCTTAACTTAAACCAAATAAATTGTTTGAATAAAAAGATAGGGTAAGAGGGAGAGGGTACCCTGGTGTCCAATAATTCCTGAGAAAGAGCATACATCTGGTCTTTTTCTACCTACATAGACTTGAACTTCTTCAGCTCCCTTAGCTCCTTCTATAGTTCTTCCTCATGGAGTTTCTGGGTCATGAGTTCTTCTGCCCATTTTTCCTTCAATCCCCTAATAGTCTTTCTATGTTCAATGAGGGGAACCATCCCTTCTTGGTAGCTTTCCAGCTGACTTCTCCATTTCCTTACTTCCATTCTCAAGATTGAGATCTCTTCTATAGGCTTCAGGGTTTCTTCTTCTTCAGGAGACTCCTCATCGTCAGAATCCAGATTAATAAAATTTTGAAGGGATTCGGTCCACACCTTATCCCCTGATGTGCCACATTGGACATTCTGTATTTCTGAAGTTACTTCTGGGGGTGTTGATTCTTGTGTAACAGCATCCCTTCCTGAAATTTTTTCTGCAACAACTCCAACCACCGGTATTCCTAAAACAACTCCTGGAGATGCTGGTTCTTGTGTAACAGCATCCTTTTTCTCAAGTTCTCCTATGGCAACTTCGGTAGCTGATTGTGAGGATGTTGGTTCTTGTGGGACAACTTCCTCCTAAAATTGAGTCTTCTTATCTACATGATTATTAGCTGTAACTTTAGCAAGGGAATGTAAGGCTGCTAGTTCTTGTGTGATAGCACCCTATTCTTCTTTTTCCTCATGCTGATTGGATTGTATGTCCTCTTCAATATGAAGTTGTTCCTCAAGGATTTTAGTATCACCTGAGAATTGTGATTAAGGTTGTTCATCTTCACCTAATTCCACATCAGGAATGATATCCCATTCGGGGTTGGCTTCTTGTTGCATCCCGAGAGTCTCTACTGCAATTTTCAAGTATGTTGGTTCTTATGTAACAGCATCCCAATTTACTTATTCATCTCCCTATTGTGATTACATTTCTAATATCTCGGTGTCATGAGACAATTCAGGAGTCATAGTACAAATTTCTTCATTGAATTCCATAATTTTTTCAAACCCTGGTTCTTCTTCCCTCATTTGGACGGCCACTTGAAAAAGAACATTCAAGGATGTTGGTTCTTGTGTGTCAGCATCTTGTTCTACCTCATCATTGTTCTACTATTGTGGTTCCATATCTATTATTTCTGTGTCATGAGAGGGCTCAAGGGTCACAGTGCAATCTTCCTCCACAAAATCAGGAATAACCTCAAACTCTGGTTCCTCTGTCCCAAGTCTGGTGGTAATTTCAACATGAATATTCAAAGATGTTGGTTCTCGTGTGACAACATATTTCTCATCTGCAACTTCCTTTTCTTGGAGTTTCTCTTGGGGAGTCTCACCGTCTTTCCAATCAGGTTGTCCCTATTCTTCCACAGCTATAGGTGCAGACTGTTGTGTTGTAAAGGCACAAACTATAACCTTGTATCCTGAATCATCAAAGATTTATCCACATGTAGGACAGACCACTCTTTCTTCCTCATTGCCAGCCTCATTAGGAATTGATCCTTCTAGTTGGTCTACAGCCTCAACCAATGTGTGCAACTTCCTTTCACTCTGTTTTCTGCACAATTCCTTCCAGTTTTCCAATTCTTTTTGGAGTGCTTGTACTTCCTCTTTTAATAGCCTATTTTCAAACAGAAGTCCTTCAATTTGAGGTTCTTCTGCGATTGGTTCCTATGGGGCATCAATTGGTTTGGGTCTAAGAATGGGGAACTCCATTTGCACTTCTAAGTTTTACCATCTTTCCCTTGCTGCTTCTGTTGTTGTGATTGACCTAGTTCTTTTCCGTATTATTGGCGGTGATGCCTTTATTTCATCCTTTGATCTCCTCCTTTTTCTCTGTGGTGCTGGAGTTTCTAAATTCACTACTGAAGTGGAAGGGATATCCCCAGTTCCAACATTTTCTTGTTTTTTAGGATGTTCTTCCTCAATCAGAGTTCCTCCCCATTCGGGAGAAGATTCAATGGTCACCACCTTAGTGTTTTCTTCTGTTATCATAGCTCTAACATATTCAATTTCAACTGTCGCAGCATCTAATGCTGCTCCAGTTTCAACCTTTGCTATCAAATCTGCCCCAATATTTAGTCTTTCCACAGGGTTTTCTTGTGCATCCCCTCCCAATTGTTTTGCTTGTTCCCTTGACTGATCCTCTAATCCAGTCTCATCTCCCCCCCCCAACTAAATTGGAGGGGCTCCGAACCTCCTGTTGCTCTACATTTCCCCCCAACTATGGATTAATCGTCTCTTTGTGGTTTTGAACAGGACCCATGAGTATAGGTACTGCCATTTCCCCTTCTATTGGGACACCGGGTAGAAGAACAGGTTCCTGAACTTGAGTTGTAAATTGCTCCCAGGTTTGGTTGTGTTGAGCAAGGGTCCGTATGATTATTAAATTAATGAGGCCATGGTGGGTAAGTGAAGAGAGTGGATTCTTAGCAGCTCGAACAAACCCAGCCATATGATATAAATCATTGAATAAATAGAATGGAATGTTTAGCAAAACCCTGTGACGGAGGTGAGATAATAAAGGAAAGTCAGAGCGATAGATTGTTTGATACCTACCTTCACAGGTGATATACTTCTTGAGAAAAATTGCTGCTTGATTACATGGGCGTGGAAGTGACTGTAATGCTATCCCCCTCCATGACGGTTGAATGTGCTCCCCTTCCCTGAGAAAATCCTGTACTACTGTTGGATTGGGGGTTCTTCGTCCAAACCAAGCTCTTCCCACGTGGGGAAGACCAGTGACCTTAGCCACTATGTCTTCAGAAACTTCAATATGCAATCCCAAAACCTCTAAGTGGGTTTCTCTAAGATTCAAGGCGAACTGTAAAGCTATTTCACGGTGAAATCCATTCAGGCATTGGAAGAATTTAGTCCAACCCGTAGCTTAAAAGATAGAGAAAACTTCAGCATTTCATCTGAGTTCTCACATGTTTGGAGGTTCATACCGAGCTGGAATACCCATGTTTGTTCACCTTTAGAAGTATGTTGCAATCCGACAAATTACAGATTCCGACAATGGAGGTTGAAGCACAAAGTATGCATGAACAGTTGAGAGTGGATTTGGGTAAATTCAGAAAGTTTCAACGCATTCGATTAGTTGGAATTTTATCCCAAATTAGGAAAGGTGGCGGTTATTAGGTAACATAATTAGTCATTAAGTCGCACGAGTGGAGAGCTACCGATGTGATAATGGGCACAAAAAAGAAGGTATGATTAATATTGTAAGATCCTGTTAATACTTAATCAAGTAGTTAATCAAATCCATACCTTCGAAAATACGCGATGGATGATGTCCTTTGGAGAATAGTAGAACGTGTGATGTGCAGTCATTAAATATAATCATTATTACAAGGGTGCTGTAATAACTTTTTTCATCGATGAACCAAAAACCATCGTGTTAAAATGGTCGAAAACATGATGAGTACTGGAGTATGACTCAAATTCCCGCCATCAGGAATCAGAGCCATATCTGGAGGAGTTGCTAACCATGGTTGCAAAGAGTTCTGCCAATAACGGAGGAGTCACAGCCGCAGATCATAAAGAAATTAGATAGTTCAGCATAGTCGCGGCCTTAGATTATAGAAAAATTATCCAAATGTAGCGGAGTGGCAGCCACCAGAAAAGGTGTCGCAGCTGCCGAAAAAAGATGTCGCAGCTGCCAGAAAAAGATATCATAGATGTCGGAAAAAGGCATCGCAGTTACCAGAAAAAGGTGTCACAGCTGCGAAAAAGGGTGTCGCAGCTGTCGGAGAAAGGTATCGCAGCTGCCGAAAAAAGTTATTGCAGCTGCCGAAAAAGGGTATTGCAGTTGCCAAAAAAAGGTATCGCAGCTGCCGGAAAAAGGGTGTTGCAGCTGTCGAAAAAAGGGTGTCGCAGCTGCCAGAAAAAGGTATCGTAGCTGCCAAAAAAAGGTGAAAAAGGTGTTAGGTTGATGAAAGTTGATGGTGTGGTAGCTGCGTGGAATGGAATAAGGGCAGGAGTTTTGCAGTTTTGCAGCTGCGCAAAACGAGATAAGGGTGGAAGTTTTACGGTGTTGCAGCTGCAACAAATTTATTCAAGGAATTTTCTTCTAGTGCAGGGAGTTATAGAAAAATGACACTGGTCACCATGCCCGATGATGACCACCACTCTTAGGCGTTTCCCTGCACATTTCATAAAAAAAACCAGATCAAGTGCAAAGGAAAACAAAAGCAAAAACAAAAAATTTATTTATGTACAAAAATTCATATGAGATTTACAGCAATTAACTAAGGATTGACAGGGGCAGAAAAAAAATTCCTGCCCTTGTGCTAGCTGGTAGTCTGGATCAGCTGCAATCTTTGATGTAAATGTGCCCTTTGAAATGGTCTCATGGTACAGTCGCAGCCTGTGACCATTAGCAAATAATGGTACGCGGTTCTCATCAATGGTTACCAGGCGAACCGTACCATTATCAAATACTCTGTCTGCTAGTAATGGACCCAGCCATCTTTTGCGTAGTTTTCCCTTGAAGTCTCTTTTGAATCTTGAATCATATAATAGTGCCCATTGTCCCTCACAAAATACTTTCTTCTTAATGAATCGATCGTGCCAATTGGACCTCTGTTACTGGATTAATGCAGTCTGATCTACAGCAGCTAACCGGTTCTCGTCAATTTCATTCAATTGATTCAATCTCCTCTTCTGGGATTTAGTTACATCTAGGTTTACCTCTGTGGCTGTTTTCAAAGTCTTAATCTCAAATTCAATTGGGAAGATGGCACTTTTCCCATACACCAAGTCATAAGGAAAGAACCCTATAATGTTGGGCCAAGTGGTACGATATGCCCACAATGCTTCCGGAAGTCTATCATCCCAATCTCTACGATGGCCCTTGATTGTCTTGGTAAGGATAGCTTCAATGACTTTGTTAGTGCTTTCCACCTAGCCATTGGCTTGGGGATGGCAGGGTGAAGCTATCCGGTGCTGAATATGGTACTTCTGTAGTAGAGCTTCAAATTGATGTGACACAAATTGCGGTCCTCCATCGGTAACCACTTCCCTGGGTACCCCAAAATGGGTAAATATTTCACTATATAGGAAATCAATCACAGCCTGGTCATTGGCTTTCACCAGAGCCACAGCTTCTACCCATTTCATCATGTAGTCGGTACAGACCAAGATGTAGGATTTTTTATTGGAATGAGGGCTGATAGGACCAATAAAATATAAATCCCACCTATCCAAGGGTTCAACCACTAATTGTGGTTTAAGAGGCATTTGTTCTAATCTATTGGGTTGGCCCATCTGCTAGCAGCTGTCACAAGACTAGACATATATTTTTGCATCCCTGAAAAGGGTTGGTCAATAGTATCCCATTCTCAGCGCTTTGTGTCCTGTCCTTCTGTCTGCAAAATTCCACCCGCAAGGCTCATCATGGCAGGCCTTCAAAATATGGAATATTTCATCTTCTCTTACACACCTTCTAATCTCAAGATAAGGGCCTATGTAGAAGAGATGACCGTTTACTCAACAATACCTGGCACTTTGTTGAATAATTTTCTTTTCTTCTCTTTTGGACAAATGTGTTGGAAGCTTTCCTGCAGCCAAGTAATTAACGGCATCTACATACCAAGGGGAGTGAGTTGAAACTGCAAATAAGTGTTCATCTGGAAAAGAGTCCTCAACATGCAAATTATCATCACTGTTAGTGAAATGGGATAAGAAATCAGCGACAACATTTTCTCTTCCAGGTTTGTCTATAATGGTAATATCAAACTCCTGTAACAATAAAAGCCATCTAGTCACCCTGGCATTAGTAACAGGTTTATTCATTAGGTATTTAATGGCAAAGTGGTCAGTGTGCACAAATGTAGGATATCCAGTGATATAATGTCGAAATTTGTTAATGGAGTAAACAATGGCTAAGAACTCCTTCTCGATGACAGTATAATTTAGCTCAGTAGGGGCTAAGTTTTTACTAATATAATAAATTGCATAAGGTATTTGGCCATCCTGTTGTCCTAAAACTGCTCCAATGGTAGTATCAGAAGCATTTGAAGAAATGTGAAATGGCAGGGTCCAATTAGGTCCTCTTAATATGGGAGTTGTGGACAACTTCTCCTTAAGCTTAACAAACGCTGTATGGCATGCTTCATTCCAAACAAATTACACATCCTTCATTAACAGTGAAAACAAAGGAGAGGCAAGTTTGGAAAAGTTTCCTATAAATCTTTGGTAATATCCAGCATGTCCTAAGAAACTTCGCACTTCTTTTTGAGTTACAGGAGTAGGTATATTTTTTATTACCTTAATTTTTTTGGGATCCACCTGGATGCCATCAATAGAGATGAAATGCCCCAATACTACTCCTTCACTCATCATCATATGGCACTTTTCAGTGCTGAAAGTGAGCTGGGTTTGTTCACGGCGAGTTAAAACCTTTTCCAAATTTTTCAATGCTTCTTCAAAATCTTTGCCATAAGGAGTAAAATCATCCATAAAAATTTCCATACTATCATTAACTAATTCTGAAAATATGCCAATCACAGCTCTTTGAAATGTTGTTGGTGCATTGCACAAGCCAAAGGGAAGCACTCTGTATGCAAACGTTTCCCAGGGACAGGTGAAGGTAGTTTTATCTTGGCCTTCAGGAGCAATCTGGATTTGATTGTACCTGCTAAACCCATCCAGGAAGGAGAAGAACTTCTTCCCTACTAAGGTGTCGAGTACTTGATCGATAAAAGGCAAGGGAAAATGATATTTTTGTGTTTTCTTGTTCAGCTCTCTATAGTCCACACAGACTCTCCATTTACCATTTTTCTTGGGTACTATTACGAGTGGGGACACCCACTCGCTGTCTGAAATGGGATATATAAATCCTGCTGCCAATAGTTTCTAAATTTCTTCCTTCATAGTGTCCCTAAGATTGGGGTTCATTTGTCGTTGAGGCTGGCACACAGGTCGGAAGTCACTTTTAATATAAATATGATGGGTGCACAGGTTAGAGGGAATACCCCTCATGTCTGTGTACTCCCAGTAAAATGCCCCCTTGTGTTTTTTAAAGAGACTAATCAGGCGCTTCTGTTCATCTAGGGAGAGACTGGGGTTAATATTCAGGGTTTTTCTAGACTCTACTTCAACAAGAATACTTTTCAAATTTTTTAATACTAGAACTATATGAGTGTCACTGACTAATGCTTCTTATGTGAGATTTTCCTGTTCCTTCTCACCTAGAGTAATATTCAGGATTTGATAAATTTCTTTATTGACTGAAGTGGGTTCACTGATGAAATTATTAATAGCATCGTCTTCAGATTCATCCTTAAAGGTTAAATCCTTCCCTTTCGTTAATAATGGTTGAATGCCCTCTTCTTCCTCTAGATCCATCCATAAAGGAGTTTCAGCTTCTAATCTTGATCGAGCTAGAGGATAGAGAGTGAGGTTCTTTGTCTCGGTGCCATTGATATGGTCATAGAACCAGATCAACAGCTAATGCAAGCACCAGTTGTAGCTAACCAAGGCCTTCCCAATATCAGTGGGTGTCCTCCTAACTGCGACTTAGGCTATAAAACCAAGAAGTCAGCAGGGTACTCCCAAGAATCAACTGAGATGATGAGATCATCCAAAATTCCTTCTGGTTTAATAGTGGATCTATCAACCAGTTCTAAAATAGTGGGGGTTGGCCTGAGATTAGTGAGCCCAAGTTTTCTTACAGTTTCAATAGTCATAACATTAATTGTTGCTCCTAAATCTACCAGTACGTTGGGTATCTATGTATGCCCAATCTGCACAGTGACAGTGGGATTCCCAGGATCGTCATATTTGGCTAGAAGGGTTTTTTCCATTATCAATGTAGATAATTTCCCTATGACATGAACAGTGGGAGGATCCCTGGGTTTCCTTCCTGGTTTCCTTGTGCACAGATCCCGAACAGTTCTATCATAGATAGGTACATCTTGAAGAGCTTGAAGGAGGGGAATTTTAACATAAAGATTTTTTAACTCTCCTAAGAGCTTAAACTGAGGTTGTCCCACTACCTTTGGTAGCATTAATATTTTGGGGTATGGTGCCTTCCTAATCAGTCGGGTAGGATGTGTGTCGCTAGATATATTATTCTTCATTTTAGTCGACACATTAGTGAGATGTTCAACATCTTCAATGATGGGGGTCATATTAGATAGATGATGTGGGTTCACCCCTTCTTCATGCATAGGGGATCCAACATCTTTAATGATCACAAGCTCTACTACCTTTCCTGATCATAAGTGAATATCATTGCAGGGCACAGGAGTAAGGGAGTAAGCAGGCATGTTAACAGTCTCAAATTGATGAAATGATTTATTATTTGGGTTAGAATTAGGTTGAGCAGGTAGCTGAGGTCATATCGGCATATTGGGAGCAGCATTGTTCTGCAACTGCAGATGTGACTGCTGATAAGGTTGGGGGTATTGAGGAGGGTATTGTTGTTGAGAAAATGGTTGATGTGGAGGTTGTTGAGGAAGCTGGTTCCTTGGATGGGAATTCCTCCATCAAGGAGACCAAGAAGTTGGTTGGTGTGGTGGCTGAACCCAGGGGTTCCAGGAGTTAAAATTTTGCATTGAAGGTTGAGAGGGGTACCATTGAGGATTTGAATAAGATTAAGGGAATTGTGTATTCATGTGTTGCATATTATTCCAATTATTCATGTTATTTGAAAATGGAAACGACTCTGGAGTCATACCTTGATTTTGAGGCTGCCAAGGATTCTTTTGTGTAATAAAGTAGGCTGGTTCCACCTCTGGAGTTGATGCCTGCAGGACATCCTTCACTTGGGGTAGTTACGGGCATTCTTTTGTGTCATGGTTCAGCTCGCATAGCTGACACACTTTTATCTTGTCAAGCGGGAACTCCTTTAGAGGGTGGTTCTTTCTACATCAAGGACAGAACACACATAGTGTGAGATCCTCTACTGCTTGTTTCTGCTTTTCCCTCAGGACATCTATTTCTGAGGAGATAGAGCTCATCATTTCTATTTTGAAATTTTCAAGGAGGTTTCCTATCTCTACATGGGTAGCTCCTCCATTAGATGACTTCTGACTTTTGTCGAAGACATCACATTCTAGTTTGTCCCATTTGTCCCACCTGTTATTCCTGGAAGATCCCCTGGAGTACCTTTTACACAATTCCATAATTTTCTCGAAAGACTCTTTGGAGATATCCCCCTTTCCTAGCAGCTTTAACATATCTAGGCAATCATCCCTAATCCTGCGAAGCAGGCTTATTTTGAGCACATCTAACCCCATATTCATCTGTCCAGCTCTCTGCACATTATATAAGAGCCTCTCGACAAAGTCTTCCAGACTTTCATCATCCTTCTGTACCATTTTAAACAGTTCTTCTCTCTTGTCCTTGGTATTGCAATACTCATGATATTTCTCCAAGAACACATGTTTCATTCTTTCCCAATTAGTGATAGTTCCACCTCCTAGGCTCATAAACCAATGCAAAGCATTGTCCTTTAGAGTGGTAGGGAAGAGTTTCAACTTCTATGCATTGGTGGTGTAATCATAGCTGCAACAGAGGATATCAAATTTGAATAGAAATTCATCTGGATCCTTTGTCGCATTTCAATAAAACAAGGGCAAAACTGACGACGATATGTTTTTCATAGGGGCTATCCCTTCTGGTTTTTTAATTAGTAACTGGAGTGTATCCACTGTCCCTTCAGGCAGGGAATTGCCTTCATGTTGATGATTTTATCCCATTGCCTCTTCCTCTTCAGATTCATGTCAGTTACTCATATCTTCTTCTGTTTCCTCCTCTTCGTTCTTCCACTGATCAACGAATTTCTAATGGAACTATGTCCACTCTTCTTCAATTACAACCTTCCTGTTAATGTGATAGATTAGATCTCGATCAGCAGATCCTGCAGTACTAAATCTGTCCTCCTCTATAGGGATATTCGAGGGTGTTGCAGCTGCTCGTGTTCTCCACTATAGAACCTAACGTTGGCACTCCAGGATTGGCATGGATTCTTCTGATAGTTGTTTCCTAATAGCGAGCCCTGGTAGAAGAATTGGTTCTATCAACTAGATCGTCAATGAATGTTCTTCTCCCCAATTTCGGACCTCACCCATGACCTCGACCACCTGCAATGTTAGTGTTTTGTGGGGTTTTTAGATTTGTAAGATGGTCACGCTTCACCCTTCTTGTATTCATGCAACCCAAATCATTCCAACGAAAAACTGAAGGAGACTGAATAGAAACAATTACAGGATGCAACTATGATAGTGTTTAATACTTATCCTCCCTGGCAACGGTGCCAAAATGTTGGGCACCCGATATGCAAGTTAATTACAGCTAACATACAGAGTGTTCAATATTTATTGTCAACCCAGGGAAGTATTTTATTTCAAGGGTAACATGCACTATATATGCTTAAACACTAAGTTGTTGTAAATAAACAACCCTATTCTCTGCTCAGCTATGCTCATCCCAAGGATCCACTTAATCTATTTTACTCTCTAAATACTACAGTCACAATTACCTTTTACTGTCCTGATCTAGAATTAAAAGATTCGAGAAATCACATCTAGATTACTTTTGCAGAAAATGAAATCCTGTTTACCAAATCATCTAATGATTCACCCAACTGTATTGATCTAATTATTCTAGAAATCCAGAAATATAAATTGAATTTAGCTATTCTAGAAATTCAAAGTACAGGAATGAAATTCTGCAATTACAAAAGCAAAGGGACAAATTGCAAGAATCTATAGAAACAACAATTGGAAGATATAGGGATGAACAAGGATGTTATAGCTACTACACAGTTACATAAAGAGCAATTACCTATATAGTCGACTGTCACACCATACCACTGCAACTTTCCAAGAGATGCAATTAATAACACACTGTAAATCAAGAACTGTTGCAGCGTACTATGAGAAAATGAAACTATTACAACATCACACAACAAAATAATTAAAATTCCTAATTTAACTTAGCAATCCCTATGGGAAGGCCAGCCCAGCCTTCACACAGAGATGCTAGAAGTAACGCACGTTAAAACACTGAGATCTGAAGTAACTCCTTGTATTAAAAAGGGTAGATAAATCATGCAACCTTAGTCGCAGCTAATACAATAATTCGGTTATGGGTTCAACCCCTGGCTCAGAATAGTTCCCATACTTATACAATGTCAATCATAACATCCTATCCCTATTATTGGGCAGCCATGAAGATCTCTGATCTTCAAGCGGCCTTAATAACAACAACTATTACAGCCGTGGCAGGATGAGACTAGGAAATATAGGGAAACTATTAATTGACCCAGAAATAATGATGATCCTATTTGATTGAGAAGATATCCCATAGATCACAACCATTTTTGAGCAGTGGCACACTGTTTCCTTCCAAATCTGTCGCATTCTGTTGCAGCTACCCTTGTACAGCGTTGCAGGAAATAATACACTGGGACTGCGTTCTTTGGGAAACAATAGGATGGGTGGTGATCAACTTAATCAATGAATGTTCATCCTTCCCTTAGCATGTTTATCCCGCTACACCTGCATTCTCTATATCTCTAAATACCTTTATAAACCATCATATGTTAGCATATTTCAAGATATAGAACCTTGATTACCACAATCCTAAGCATTAATAAAATAAGACAACAACTAACCATACCTTTGTGACTTGAGGGGAAAAGTGAGGGAAAAAAATCTGTTTAGCATGTGCAATAGGGTAGGATAAGGTAAAACGAGGTAGATAAGGATGGTCAAAAGGGGCCATTTCTGGGCCCAACAGAACCCTCAATCCCAAGATGACTGAAGTAGCAATACCACACAGAGAACATAAGGAGCTCAAACAGCTTATCCAAGGAGACATCGAGGGTGGAGAAAACACACACCTGAGGGGATGAAAACAAAATCTATATCCCCAGCTAAAACAAGAAAATGCTAATGTATCCCATAGTAAAAAAGAACAAAAAAATACTATGCCACATAAATCAAAAAGCTCTTGAAAGAACTGTATCTCGCCTTCCTCAATGATTTGTCCTTCTAAAAGTTGTGAGAATGAGAGGAGGCCATCCTTCATATTCAATGCTTCCTTGGATAAATGGTCTACACTCATATTGCGGTCCCTGTAGACATGGCTAAAGTCATATAACAAACAAATTGAAGTTGTCGGTAGTATAGCATATATGTCGGATTTAATGGATATCCGATGATATTGGAAATCGAACGAGGTCTCCTTCATATTAATATTATGTTTTAAAAGTTTTGTTCCTGAATCCTAACACTTGTATATATTTCTATCCAGGAGGAAGAAAGGGAAAGGCTTTTTGAAGAAAAACAAGGAAAAATTGAGGTATGCTATTGCTGATTATCATTCTAGTTTGTGATGGTATTTCCAGATATTGGATTTTTATTGCACACTCGGTCTTTTAGAAAAATCAAGACTAGTCTTGATTTTAGTTAGGCACTCTTTAGAAGTTGGATGTATTATACTGAATAATCAACACACAAAGAAAAGGAATAAAAATGAGAATTTGTGATCCAATTGTAAATGGGTTAAAATTGCATTTAACAGCCAATTTTTTAGTTGTGATCTAATCTACAATCTACTGCAATATCTAATTCTCATAGAGAAACATGGTTTACAATTAAGTTTGGAAAATCCCTGAGAGTTGCATTGCTCATCACCTCCCTTTCTACCCTTTCCACCATTTCCTGCTTTTGGATGCAAATGGTCGAGAGTTTAGCTTACTCCAAACCTTGTTAGTAGGTAAATCCTCATGAGCACGAACACCTTGTACAAAAAATTTCAAAGAGGAATCAAACCAATTCAACATAATGGACACCAAATTCTCATCCTTCTATTTTGTCCCTATGGCAGCTAAGTTATATTTCAACACTATCATCCTAGCCAAGTAACTAACCATTAATGTATCTATGTCACTCATACAAATGGTTGAAATCTTGTTTCTCAAGAGAAACTTCCTAGGGACACTCACACTCTGGTATAATACACCCAAAACATCATATATCTGGTTTCCAGTCTTCTTCTCTACATTGTGAGTGATCACATTTTCTGACCCCAAGTAATAATCCCTACAAATCTGAAGCAACCTCAAAGCAAAATCAGCAATCAAATCAAGTAGGGAAACCTTTCTAGGGTCCAATCACTTCTTCCAAAGCACAAAAGTAGTTCACACCCAACCTATCATAGGTCAAGCACCTCTCCCAGGTATGAAACAACTAAAACACCTAACTCCTCTTCATCAAGAGAGAAATCCTAGTCAAATCATCTTTTTTGAGAGTTGTTTCTTAATGCAAATTCAGAAACTTCACCTCAAACTTGAGGTTCCCCAAATATATTTGGGTGATCTTTCAGCCTTAGGAATGAATCTAAAATATGAAGTACAACAATATATATTTCACTTTTGTCCAACCAAATACACAAAACAACTTAATAAAATAAACAATGAACAATTGTACCTCAATAGAACTATGTTTCCAACCCTTAGGGTATAAATACCAACATATAATAGATCTGAAAACTACTTAATTACAATATATTTATTACAGTAATAACTCTGCCACTCATCTTCTATATGTTTGTCAAATCGCCGGACAAAAATAGCCAGTTGTTCATGACAAATCTACATACCAAACAACCCTAATAAGTTGAAAATCGGATTTGTGAGTACACGAATTTTGAACAGCAAATCACTCTTCCTATATAGATTAAAATCAAGTTACAAGTACATACCAACAGCTTATCCCAAGTTGGTAAAAGCTATTCCTTCAAGCTTATCACAAGCTAGGACTCTCCAATGCTCTCCAAATCCTATCTAGGCCATCCACCAATGATGAAAAACCCTAACCAGCAGTACAAATTCCTAGCAAGACATCCGTCCAAGATATATAGCAAATCTTAGCAACACCAAAGGCTCCGTGACAAGTTAGAATCAACAGAAAGAGCTAGAAAACATGGGTCCTTCCCATGAAATGAACAAAACCCTAGAAATTCAAGTCTTCTATAGGAATTTCCTCTCACAACCCTTATAACCTTCCTCCCTTGTTGCATAAAGGCAAGTACAATTACAAGTTCATCTTCTAGATACAAATGACCTAATGAACCCTCACACATCTCTAAGACTTTAATAGGAAAAGGAGGCCAACAATAGTAAAGTGGACAAGGACCACAAAAAACTATCTCAAGCAACCTAACTAATCACTAATCAAACCCACATGTGGAGCACTCCATCTCTAAGGTGACACAACCTCAAGTCAAGCACAAGCCTCAATGTAAGCCACCAAGTGGTCCCATGGCACCTAGGAATCAAATCTCATTGGGGTTTGATGTTCCTAAACCCAAACGACCTCATGACAAGCATAGGCCTCAACGTAAGCAACAAAATGGTCACATGCTACCTAGGACTCAAAGCCCTCCTAAATGCTACAATGTTCCTCCTCCATATGGGTTCTACTTCTATGCAAACAACTAAACCCTCCATGTGCACCTCGTAAAAATGTTGCCATGCCACATATGAAACCAACCTCCTAAGAAAATGTGTTTACACTTTTAATCATTTAGTGAAGAGAAATAGGTTGGTATCCAAGAAGGAAAATAACCTAACCTTCATTTATAGTGCATATTTTCTTTATCAACATGATACAAGTGGTTCTAGGATGGAGTGTTATCATCCCCATTTAGGTTATTTCTAAGAAATGGGAATAATACACAAACAATGTTGTGTGTATGAGGAGAATGAACAAGATTACCTTGTTGAGTTACATGTAATCACAAAATCTTGAAGGGCCTCTAAATGCCAATCAATTATATCCCAAAAAGTTATGGGATCGAGTGTTATCCTCCCCACCTAGGTTCTATTCCCGTAAGTGACATGTTGGTCCCATAATAAGTTAATTGTTGTAACAATTTTGAGCACTGTTGGTGGCTTCACCTTATTTCATGAAGAATCTAGGGTTTAATGAATTTGAAATTAGAAAGCATCATGGAGTAGAAAACAGTTAAATTCTCTATTTCCTAAAAGGAAAGAGAGATAAGAGAATATACTTGAAATTAAAAATTAAAGGCAACTTGTGCATGAATTGGTTTAGTTTCACCATTCCATTCAATATTGCATGAATAGCTAGGAGTTAGTTTTGCTTTCAACCCTATATTTTTTATAGGGAAATGAACCTTCCTTTATTCCATTAATAGGCTCTTAAAAAGTCAGTTTATTTCTCAGGCTCCAGTTCATTTAAAGCATGGGGAATAGCTTGCTCATAACAATGATAGATTATACCAGAGTGACTAGAGATATCACTAAAATATTTAGTGACTAACCGAATAACCAAATAATGACTGCAGAATCTCAGCTAACCTAACATACTAATCATTGAACCAAATAACATACTAATCATTGCACCACTAACTCTATAATTACTAAATTGATAACCTTCTAACCCATTAACCATTGAATACTAACACACTAACCTTCAAAGGTGATTTTGGTGTATTATGGGCAGTATAACAATGAGGAAAGGACCAAAACTCATACCTTGGCATGAATGAAGAATTTTGGGCGAGTTTTGTAGACTGAACCAGCATTTTGTGCATAGTTACAACAGAAAGCCAACTTGTTGCAGAGGTTTACAATTATGGGCATGAAAACAGCCTCAATATTCATTCACAGGCATATTTTCGTGCTAAATTAGATGTAAATAGTCATGACAATTACCCTAAGATGATTTTTGGGATACATGAAGGCTAAATAGCAGTAAAATTCTGCTTTTGGGCATAATTTCACCTAATATCAGTCATATGGATTCAAAATTCTGACATTGTTCCCTCTGAAATAATTGATTCAAAAATGGCCCAAGAGCATAAAACCTCCTAAAATGTTGTAGCATCTACTTTATAGTTTTCCATAAGGAATAATATTTAAATCCAAGGTGGGACAAATGATGTACATTAAAAAAATACTGTGATTGAATCCCTTGTTGCAATAATCATTCCAGATTCAAAAAAGAGTTTGATGATAGCATTTTCCATGCCAATCTTATTGTCTTTGTAGGTATGTGATGGTATAGGTCGGAATTAATGTGAAAGAACCCCCATCACATAACCCACCAATCCACTAAACAATTGACTAGCCATATAACCTATTAACACTATATCCACTCTCTCATTAAACCACTACCCCTAATGCATAAGCCACTCATCCACTAAACCAATATTATATTACCATTATAACCATTAAACATCTCATCCACTACCACACTAATTAGTAACACAACAATGGCTAATACCCAAATTCATGATGAAAACTAACCATCGACCTAGTTATCCACAAACAATTAGCCCACTAATATATTAAGTGACTAACACATAACCAAATAACATACTAATCATTGAACCAAAAACCATACTAATCATTGGACCACTAACTCTATAATTACTAAATTGATAACCTTCTAACACATTAACCATTTGAAGACTAACACACTAACCTACTAGCCAATAGATTTCCAACACACTAAGCCATTAAACCCTCTAATTTTATTTCAAACCTACTAACCTCTAACTCGTTAACTAATAACCATTAACTACTATTTGTATCTTGTAAAAACACACTTAAAAACTTATTTTTATTTAAATGGATTTTGTTTTAAAATATTAGTAAATTGAAATGAAAAAAAATCACTTTAACTTTGTTTGTTTCACACACATATATAACGAACTTACAATATGCCTTGAGAGGTCACTCAACTAGATTTTTTTTCAAGAAGAAAAAGACAGTTCCTTGATATTCAATTACAAATCAAAGGTAACAATACCATGATCAAAATACAAAATATCAAGATATAACTGTCAATACTATGACCATCAGAGAAGTACTTGGGGAGATAGGCCCTAGCTTGTCAAAGTGAAATCCAATATTTTGATCGATAAAGATCTCAGCTCATAAACATATAAAACAATGAGGGTCTTGTCAGTTTATCCAAAGAAGCTCTTGAGGGGAAAGTGGAGACCCCTCCAACTAAACAAAGTGATGCCAAAAATATCATAAAGGAATCCATAAATAGGCTCATACCATAAAAACTCAATCTTTACAAGAAAGATGAGAAGAGCCAGGATGTGGGGCATACTCATCCGTCAAACAGCTGGATAGTATCGCTCTTGATCATCTCTCCATATAAAAATTTAAAATATGATAGAATCCCCATATTGAGGAAAAGTGCTTCTTAAGATAAAGCATCAGCACTCGAATTGTGTTCTCTGTAAATATGCGATAAATTAAAAGAGAGAAAAGAGGATTTTAATGCTACAATATGTTCACACCAGTGAACCAGATCTGACACATTCAGACTAGCCCTTTTATTTTCCCAATTTATCACCACTTGTGGGTCACCCCATACCATGAGAGAGGGTAAACCTAGAGAGGCTGCAAAATACAGAAGTGACCAGAGAGCCACCAAATCTGCCCGAGTGTTAATGAACTAGCTGACCCCCAATTTGGCCAGGAAAAAGTGAGTGGGACTGATATGGAGTGTATAAAAACTATCCACTATTGTGGGAATTTATCCATGGGTTATATATATAGATAGATAGATAGATATATATAGATATAGATATATATATAGATATAGATATATATATTCCAAAACAAGTTATATTACATTTTAAATGTGCATATAAACACTTAGGAAACATGAAACAAAATATTACCACTTTCCATAACATGACATTCTTTGTATTCTTTGATGGACCTCCAATTTGTGTATTTTATAGCCCATAATATATTATATATTTACATTTGACACTTACAAATTAATGTGAAACATTCATGCCTTTTGATGACCAATATAGACTTTATGCCATATTATTATCTAATTATATATACAATTGCTTAATTACAAGCATGACTGTGATGTGCTTGATTTTAAAGTGAGTTTTTGATGATTTTTGTATGTGAACTGATATGGTATAAATGGATAATAGTTTAGGGATTTCATCTACAAGAAAAGGATGATTTCCTTCATTTATGAATCCAAATATAGTCCCTTAACCATCTTTAGAGTTGATAACTGTGTGATGATCAATAGTTTTGAAAGACAGTCGATTGTGTTTTTGAAGAACTTTTCCAAGTTAATGCTAGAGTGGAGTTCATTCTTATAGAACTTAGATTCAAGTGGAGCTTTAATATTTCACAGGGTCTTCCACCACCAGACCACTCTGTTTTATTTCACGAACATTGCTTTATCCCCATTATGTTAGCGCCCTACCCTAACCTCCTTACATTTTGTTTCCAAGGAGTCAATAATTAATGTATAAAGGAATCTTCTTTGAAAGAGGCTAATTAGGTAGTTAGCTGGTAGTTAATGTAAAATGGTCCAAGCATTATTAAATAAGTCCCTGTAACACCCTGGTTTTGACCCCGTTTGCATTTAAATAAAATGATGTAAATCATCATGGTGTGGAGCTAGGAAAAAGCCCCACCATTGGTTTAGTGTTATGTTTCGGCAATTAAAGTTGGGCCGATGGTATTTTTTTATGCTAGCTAAACATTAAAAAGCTCGACATCATGTTAAATTGCAATTTTTAATTAAAACCCACAGCCGACTATGTCAACGCAACTAAATGAGATGGGGGCATGATTTTTCCTAAGGATGAGGGAGTGGGGGATTGGAAGAGGGGGGAGAAATTTGAAATGGGTAGAGCACCATTTCTAGAAAAACGTTTTTAAATTTTCTTGGGAAAGAAAACACCAAAAACGACCACCTTTCCCTCATGCAGTAGCGTTTCACCTTCCCTCACGATTTGGAAGGGAAAAACATTTTTGGAAACCCAATTGGGCAGCAGCAAGCAAGCAAAAACATCTGAGTCTAAACCTTTCACAATTTCCCCCCTATTCGGTAATCTGTTTCCTTTCATGATTTTGGTTTTCCTGTTCAGAATTGTTCTCTTTCACGTTTTTCTCATGTCTGCTAGTTGTTCCCTGAATCTAATTTTATGTCTTTGTTTTTAAAGACTAGCAATGTTTTCATTTTGGTATTTTGCAGCAGGCGGTCTGGCACTAGAAATGTTAATAAATTCATAAATTTATGTGTGTGTATGTAATCCCTGGTGTCTGCTACATTTTGATAAATCCCAAGACTGAGATCACTGTGTGTGCATCCATGTTTGGCATTTGAATTGATTGAAGGAATGTAAATAGAGTCTAGACTTGCTTGATAAACCTAGTATGTGAAAGAACCTCACAGACCAATCTAGAAGGTTGGTTTTCTTCTTTGCATGCCCTAAATAACACTAGAAGGGAAGGCATGGCCTGAGGGACCATGTAGCAAAGAAGGGATTGCTTCCTTGTGTTGGGTGTGTAATTGTTTAGAAATTAGGCTAGATCTAGTGTGGGTGTTCATAGCTCTGGGGTTGAGCTCACTATCTTAGCAGTCAGTCTTTCCACCTCCTTGGCATCCTGATAAACCCAACTGGAAGGATGGATTGGCTAGTAGCCTATTAAATCCATCAGTTGGCTTGGTTGTGTCTCATGTGAATTTGGCTAAGTGTAAACCACTGCCTATGTAAGTCTGATAAACCCAACGGTGTTGGCTTGAATGAATTTTAATTGTATCCTTGGTTATGAGTGAAGTCTGCTAGTGTTCCTTATTCCTTGGGGAAGATCGTGCCCAGCTAGGGGGTGGCAGTGTTGCTGAGAGATTAAAGAGCACACTGGCCTATGGTTGGGTGGAACGTTGCAGCGATATAGCTGGTTGCGAGACGAGCTTCTTTCAAAGATAAGTATTCTTGTGTATTTAAGTTCTGCAACTGTATTTGCTTATGAATTATTATGAAATTATCATGAACATGTTGAATGAATTATTTGCTTCCTCTATATATATCATGTACATTTCATTATGCATCTATGTATTTATATGTTTTTATAAAATGCATTATTATATCATGTTCATGGGGCTTAGTTTGCCTGGGTTATTAGATGTTAGTCGCGTCTTCTCCATCGAGTAAGGGTTGGGGACGTGGCAGTGTGGTATCAGAGCACTGGTTGCAGTATTGGGCCTCAATGGGCCATGAAGAACCAACCTCTATGATCAGTAGCAAACAGAGAAAAATATTCAAATTATTCTAAGTATGGGAGAAAACCCTTCTTTGTGTGGCGGCTCAGAAACCTGAAGGGAGCCACAACGGCGGCTATGAATGTCTCTCTTTGCCGACACAGCAGACGAGTTTTTCCTTTGAGATGTAGTGATAGCAGAAAGAAAAAGAGTGAGTCACTGTAGCAGCTGGGTCGCCCGGAAGGATTCGACGAACATCGGGTGAGTTGAGCCGATGGGCGTCGAGTGAGACGAGCCGACGAAAAAAAAATTGGAAATTTTTCTATGTATAGAATTCTCTCTTTGGCAGCTGAGGAAGCCCAAGAGGAGCCGCTATAGCAGCTGGAAGTGGAAAAACTTTATGTAACGGTGGCTGCATTCGCTAAAGTTTGCTGACACAGTGGGTGGAAGTTGATAATTGAGCCGATGCAGTAGAGACTTCTACTAGTTCCTTCCGCAACGGTGGGTGGAAGACAAGTTTTTCACCACTAAAGATGAAAGAAAATTTTGTTTAAGTGTTGGGGCAGTAGGAAAATAGGGAAAGAGCCGCTACAGTGGATGGAATCCAATGGAGAAGTCGACGAAGTAGCGAGAGGAAAAAGAAGAATGAGCTGATGGAGCAGCGAAGGGAAAAGGAAGATGGAGCCGCTACAGCGGATAAAAGATGAAGACCGAACCGCTACGGAGGATAAAAGATGAAGACTGATCCTCTATGGCAGATGAAAAATGAGGATCGAGCCGTTGTAGTGGGTGAAAGTGAAAAACAAGGATCGAGCCCCCTTGACCCCCGTCGCCCCCTGAGACAGTCATTCTTTGTGAAAGAAAATTCTGTGTTTTGGGAAAAGTTGCTAATGTATGATTTTTCCAAATGAAGGTAAGTAGTTGTGAATTTCTGAGAATGCTATAAATTTATAATTTAACAACTATGTTATTAACACATTTTGCATAATCATAGTCACCTGCAAAAGCAACATTCGAGATAGTGCAGTTGGGTAAAGTGAGTTGTGTTCATCCATGAGGACAGACAACATGCATGATGATATATAGAACCCCAATGAGTATGAGGAAGATGCTATGGGGGAAAATGTCTAAGTTGGAAATGTTGAGATAGAGTCTAATGGGATAATATTGCAAGAGAATCCCCTGGATTTTGTAGCCACCATGAGAAGCCTAATGGTGGAGATGCAGAGTTACAAGGCAGATAATGAAAGATTGGTTACGGCTCAAGAGGAGCAGAATCAGTTGAATGCAGCCATGCTGCAAAGTTTGACAGATATTCAGAGAAAGATGAACTCTGAGGACCGGACAAAAAATACAGAAGGGAGTAAGAACACTACTAGAAGAAGAAAGAGATCACCTAGTGAGTCATATGACTCTGAAGAGTCCACTGGAGATTCAAGTTCTTCTTCCCACAAGAATCAAAGAAGGAGGCGCTACCAGAACCACTCATGGGATGAATTTAGGAAGGCAAAGCCTCCTACCTTCAATGGTGAGGTAAAGACTGGTCAAGAAGCCATTGGCTTATGGGAATGAGGAAATATTTCCAAGTCCAAGACTATTCTAGGAATATGAAAGCTAGAGTAGCCATATTCAATTTGACCGGAAGAGCATCCATATGGTGGGAGCATTTCAGGCAAGTAAATAAGATCAATGAAAGGAATATTGTGTGGAAGCAATTCCAAAAGTATTTCAAGGAAAAGTACCTCTCTGACAGGTACTATGATGACAAGATAAAATAGTTCCATGAGCTGAGATTGGGGCAACAGTCTATGGAAGAGTATGCCAATAAGTTTTTGGATTTGTTGAGGTATGTCAGGTGCATAAAAGATGAGAAGATGAAGATCCATCATTTTTTGAGTGGATTGCCTCAGTCTTACAAAGACGGGATTGAGTTTTATGAACCTAGGACTCTTAAGGAGGCAATAAGGAAGGCTAAGTACTGCTATGAGCAAAGCAAGATCAAACCGGATTACCAGAAAACATGGAAGGAAAAAAGGAATGAGAAGTCTGACCAAAGGAAGAAAGGTTTTAAACCTTCTAACTTCAGGAATCAACAGAAGCAACCAGCACAAGTTGAGAAGCAGCCGGCTAGAGTGACGGGAGAGAATCCAAAAGATCCACAGCAGAACAAAGGACCACTCCAATGTTGGAAATGTGGGGGACCCCACATGCGTAGGTATTGTCTACTTGAGAATGAGAATGCAAAGCCAACATAGAATATTCAAGAGGCAGAAACAGTGGGACAAGTAGCAAGGGTAGTACCTAGAAGTCATGCAGCACTGGAAGACCGCCAGGAAGATCACCAGTCAATAATGGTTGAAGTTACAGGTAATATTGTTGAGAAATATATTTATATTTTGATTGACCCTGGTTCTAATCACAATTATATTTCTCCTAGAGTAGTGGAGGCTTGTGCTCTTAGGAAGGTAAATCATAGCAAGTCTTGGTTAGTTTAGCTAGCCATTGGAACTAAGAGAAAAGTTAATGAAGTGGTGGAGAAATTTCCATTGGTGATGAATGGATTAATCACTTGTGTAGATCTGAATGTTCTACCACTTGGTTCCTATGATGTTCTCATTGGAATGGACTGGTTAGAAGATCACAGGGTGAAGCTTGACTATTATAATAAGAATTTTGAATGCATGGATGAAGAAGGGAACCCAGTAGTGGTAAGAGGCATTCCAAAGGTATTCTCGGTAAGATAGATTTCAGCAATGCAGTTAAAGAAGTTTTGTAGAAAAGGTTGTCACTTGTATGCAACCCATATTGAGGAGGAAGCGGGGAATGAAACTCCTAGGTTGGAAGACTATCCTATGTTGCAAGACTTCAAGGATGTTTTTCTTGATGAGGTTCCAGGACTTCCTCCAAAGAGGGACATAGATTTCACAATTCAACTTGTACCAGGAGCAGCACCAGTGTCAAGAGAACCCTACAGAATGAGTACACCAGAAATGTTAGAGCTGAAGATGCAGCTACAACAATTGTTGGACAAAAAGTATATCAGATCGAGTGTGTCTCCTTGGGGAGCACCAGTTTTGTTTGTAAAGAAGAAAGATGGTACACTCATAATGCATATTGATTACAGACAGCTGAATAAAGTCACAGTGTAGAACAAATATCTCTTGCAAATAATTGATGACCTATTTGATCAAATGAAAGGAGCAAAGGTATTTTCCAATATTGACTTGAGGTCTGGTTACCATCAGGTGAGAATCAAGGATGAAGACATTCATAAGACAACCTTCAAAACAAGGTATGGACATTATGAGTTTGTAGCGGTACCATTTGGTCTCACAAATGTACCAGCAACATTTATGTGCCTTATGAATAGTGTCTTCAGTAGGTATTTGGACAAATTCATTCTTGTTTTCCTTGATGATATTCTTGTTTATTCTAATAATGCAGAAGAGCATGAAGAACATTTGGGACTAACATTGCAATTGCTTAGAGAACATTAGCTGTATGCAAAGTTGAGCAAGTGTGACTTCTATAGGGATAGAATTCAGTACTTGGGTCACATTATTTCAGAAGAGGGTATATCTGTAGACCTTGACAAGATTGAAGCTATTAAGAATTGGCCTACTCCAAAGAATGTGATAGAGGTAAGATATTTTATGGGGCTTGAAAGATACTAAATGAGAATCATTGAAGGATCTCCAAGGTGGCACATGCTATCACTTCTTTACAAAGGAAGGGGACAAAGTTTGAATGGATCTCAAAGTGTGAAGAAAGTTTCCAGCGGTTGAAGTATCTTCTCACAAGTGCACCGGTATTAAAAGTTACATACCTAGAGAAAGATTTTGTGGTATGTACGGATGCATGCGGTCAAGGACTTTGAGGATTTCTTATGCAAGACAACCACATGATATGTTATGAGTCAAGAAAATTAAAGGAGCACTAAAAGAACTATGCCACTCATGATATAGAACTTGTAGCCATAGTACATTCTCTTAAGATGTGGAGACATTACTTGAAGGGCAGAAGATTTGAGCTAAGGACAGACCATTGTGGTATGAAGTATTTGTTTGATCAACCTACTCTGAATGCTAGACAAGCGAGGTGGTTGGAGTTTTTATGTGAGTTTGATTTTGAAATCAAGCACATAAAAGGAAAAGAGAATAAGGTAGCTGATGCACTCAATAAGAAGGTGCAGGAAATGCATGTGGCATCCATTAGTATTTTCCAATCAGATTTGAGGCAGCAAAGTTGCTAATCGTGTTGTTGAAGATGAATTGTATGCATAGGTCAAGGACAAATTGCGGCAGCAACGCCTTGAAAAGAAGTATGAGGGATATAAATTGGAAGAAGATGGACTTCTTACCTATAAGAATAGAATTTACATTCCAAATGTAGCATATTTGAGGAGGGTTGTTATAGATGAGATCCATCAAGCTCCATATTCTGGTCACCTAGGATATCAGAAGATGATTGCTACAGCTAGAAAGCAATACTTTTGGCCTGGAATGAAAAAGGACATGGCTGAATATATTTCAAGGTGCATGAAATGTCAGCAAGTGAAGGTTGAACATCAACACCTAGCAGGATTGTTGCAGCCTTTGCCAGTTCCAAAATGGAAATGGGAAGTTATTTCCATGGATTTTATTACAGCATTACCAATTACTTGGAGACAACATGATTCCATCATGGTTGTGGTAGACAAGTTGACAAAGGCAACATATTTTATACCAGTTAAGTCTATGCATAAGACTGATGACATTGCAAAGATATTCATGAAGGAGATTTTCAAATTGCATGGATTGCCTAAGGCAATAGTCTCTGACAGGGATGTCAAGTTCACTTCCAATTTTCGGAAGGGGTTGTTTGTAGATTTGGGTACAAAGTTGAATTTCAACACTTCCTACCATCCTTAGACCGATGGACAGACCGAGAGAGTTAACCAGTGCTGCAAGACATTCTTCGCATGTATGTGTTGGACAAACCAACCAAGCGGGAATATTATTTACACCTGGTAGATTTTGCTTATAAAAATGAACAGCAAGCATCCTTGGGGATGATTCCATATGAAGCTTTGTATGGCAAGAGGTGTAGGATACCAGTGAATTGGGATAATCGAGTGAACAAGTTTGTACTTGGTCCAGAATTGCTAAAGGAGATGGAGCAAGAAATTGCAAAGATCAGGTAGAATTTGAAGGCAACCCAGGACAGACAAAAAATTTATGCAGATAAGCATAGGGTGAACAGAGAGTTCAATTTTGGGGATCATGTTTACCTCAGAGTGAAGGCAAAGAAGAGTTCCTTGAAGCTTGGAAGTTGTGCCAAGTTGTCACCTAGATACCGTGGGCCGTTTGAAGTGCTTGAAAGAATAGGTCTAGTTGCATATAGACTTGCATTGCCTGCTAGCACTAGAGCTCATAATTTTTTTCATGTTTCTTTGCTTAAGAAATATGTACATGATTCTAACCATGTAATAAATTGGGATGTGATACAGGTGGAACCAGAGGGAGAGTTCCAAATCGGTCCTATGTGCATCCTCGCTAGGAAGGTCACAATGCTCTGGAACTGAGAAATAGGACAGGTGAAGGTGCAATGGGAGAATTACGGTCCAGAAGAAGCTACGTGGGAGCTGGAGGATGCCATGCGACTGGCACATCCATTTTTTTTTGAATCTGTGGATTACTGAGGGTAGTACCAGCAAGCATTTTTGTTCAATGTTGTAAAGCACTGAGGATAGTGTTGTTGAAGGGGGAGGGGAATGTAACACCCTGGTTTTGACCCCATTTGCATTTAAATAAAATGATGTAAATAATTGTGGTGTGGAGCTAGGAAAAATCCCCACCATTTATTTAGTGTTATGTTTCGACAATAGTAACGTTGGGCCGATGGTATTTTTTTATGCTACCTAACCATTAAAGAGTTGGACATCATGTTAAATTGCATTTTTTAATTAAAACCCACAACCGACTATCTCAACGCAACTAAATGAGATGGGGGAATGATTTTTCCTAAGGATAAGGGAGTGGGGGATTGGAAGAGGGGGAAAAAATTCGAAATGGGTAGAGCACCATTTCTGGAAAAACATTTTTAAATTTTCTTGGGAAAGAAAACACCAAAAATGGCCACCTTTCCCTCATGCAAAAGCATTTCACCTTCCCTCACTATTTGGAAGGGAAAATAGTTTTCGAAAACCCAATTGGGAATTCATGTAGCAGAAACCAAGAAAAAACCTCTGAATCTGAACCTTTCATGATTTTTCCCTTGTTTGATAATCTGTTTCCTTTCACGATTTTGGTTTTCCTGTTCGGAATTGTTCTCTTTCACGTTTTTCTCTTGTCTGCTAGTTGTTCCCTGAACACGATTGCCCCGAATCCAATTTTTTGTCTTTGTTTTGAAAGACCAGCAATGTTTTTGTTTTGGTATATTGCAGTAGGCGGTCTCGCACCGATAATGTTCATAAATTTGTAAATTTCTGTGTGTGTATGTAATCCCTGGTGTATGCTACGTTTTGATAAATCCCAGGACTGAGATCATTTTGTGTGCATCCACGTTTGGCACTTGAATTGATTGAAGGAATGGAAATAGAGTCTAGACTTGCTTGATAAACCTAATGTGTGAAAGAAGCTCACAGACCAATCTAGAAGGCTGGTTTCTTCTTTGCATGCCCTGAATAGCACTGGAAGGGAAGGCATGGCCTAAGGGACTGTGTAGCAGAGAAGGGAATGCTTCCTTTTGTTGGGTGTGTAATTGTTTATCAATTAGGATAGATATAGTGTGGGTTTTCATAGCTCTGGGGTTGAGATCACTAGCTTAGCAGTCAGTCTTTCCACCTCCTTGGTAGCCTAATTAACCCAACTGGAAGGATGGCTTGGCTGGTAGCCTGATAAACCCATCGGTTGGCTTGGCTATGTCTCATGTGAATTTGGCTAAGTGTAAACTACTGCCTGTGTAAGTCTGATAAACCCAATTGTGTTGGATTTATTGAATTTTAATTGTATCCTTGGCTATGGGTGAAGTCTGCTAGTGTTCCTTATTCCTTGGGGAAGATCATGCCTAGCTCGAGGGTGGTAATGTTGCTGAGAGATTAAAGAGCACACTGACCTATGGTTGGGTGGAACGTTGCAGCGATATAGCTGGTTGTGGGATGAGCTTCTTTCAAAGATAAGTATTCTTGTGTATTTAAGTTCTGCAACTGTATTTTCTTATGAATTATTATGAAATTATCATGAACATGTTGAATGCATGAATATGTTGAATGAATGATTTGCTTCGCCTGTATATATCATGTACATTTCATTATGCATCGGTGTATTTATATGTTTTTATAAAATGCATTATTATATCATGTTCATGGGGCTTATTTTGCCCAGGTTGTTAGATGTTAGTCGTGTCTTCTCCACTAAGTAAGGGTTGGGGACGTGATAGTCCCACTAAGTGTCTGGTACTCATTAGTGATGGCACCACAAGTAGTAAGGGTTTTGCTAGAGAGAAACTATTTATATAGCTAGTGTTGAAGATTTTCTCAAAGGAATTTATCTCCTAGAAGAGGTCCATGAACATTGCTCTCTCTTTTCTATATTATCAATGCAAGGACATGTTATAAACCTTTTTAGACTCACTATGGTGCATCATGGCCTCTATGCTTGTTTTGCGACATATGGGAATTGATAAATTTATTGTATCAACCACTTGAGCTAAACCACCAGGATTTTCTCTGTTAGATTATTACAATTATGAGGACATGTTTTCCTATATTGAGTTTATCGTTTTTTACTTATTTATTCCATTTCACCAACCTATTTCCCAATATTTTTAGTCCTTTATTTTTGTAGTATATGTAGAATATACTTGTCTTAAAATTAGTATTAAAGTCTCAAATTCAAACAAGAAACCTCTTTTCCAAACAAGAAATCTATGAAAACTTCCATCAAACGTTGTCTTTAGCTGTTGGTACATTGCTTCAGGATTGTTTTAAGGTTGTTACAACTCTGAGTTTCCACAATTTTGATACTACCATGAACTTCAAAACTACCCAGATTTTCTAATAAGCTTTATTTTCAAACCTAGAGTCCCCAAACCTGCAAGAAGAGAGGATTTGTGGTTGCTATGACCTCATGACTGTTCATATTTGATTTTTTTACCCTCCATAGGTTGTTGTTGAAGTTTAAGGATGCATTCTATACATAAATACACCCAAACCTATCTAAACAACCTCTTTTTCATCTGAATAATGGTTGATGTTTGACCCTTTTAGTATAAAGTCTATAGGGGATATCTTTTATCGCTGTCAAAGGGTCAAGCATAGGATTGATTGTTCTCATGTGACTGACACTAGGGCTGCAGTTGATAGGACATCACCCTATTTTCTCTTTATTGTCGCTTCTCCACCCTTGGGACTGCCCAAGTCTAAGACTAATTGATGTTTGGACTCGGGAGGCCGAGATATTTCCAGAAGTGCCCAAATTATGCCTAGATTGAGAGATTAGGTTGTTTTAACTATTGACCTAGTCATCCACAAACAATTAGCCCAATAAAATATTAAGTGACTAACCCAATTGTTAGGTATAACTCCTGATTCAATTTTATTCCAATGCTAATGCATTCATTTATACATTCATGTGACGGTTGTGTTTCACCTTCCGCCCAGCCTTTTCGGCTTCCTAACTATTCAGATTTCTTTATTTATTTACAATATATAATCCCTATGGATTATATTCTAACAATCCCCCTCTTAATCCGAAGGGGTGTTCGTAAGTCCGAGCATGTTTCTGAATCTTTCAAACTTTTCTCGTCCAAGCGCTTTGGTGAAGATGTCTGCAATTTGATCATTTGTGGAACAATGTCGAAGATGGACTGTCTTGGCCTCTACATGATGTCGAATCAAATGATACTTTGTGTTGATGTGTTTGGTTCGATCATGAAATATAGGATTCTTAGCTAGCTTGATTGCAGAAGTATTGTCGACCAATAATGGTGTGGAGTCCTCTTGTTTTTCTTGCAAATCTTCAAGTATCTTCCTGAGCCATACTATTTCTTTCATTGCTTCAGCTGCAGCCACATATTTAGCTTATGTTGTTGAATCTATCAGAACTGACTGCTTGCGTGATCTCCATGAGACAACTGCTGATCCAAGACTCATAGTGTATCCAGAAGTTGATACTCCTGTCTCCTTATCGCCATCAAAATCTAAGTCTGAGTACCCAATAAGTTTGAAGTCATCCACTTTAGAGTACTTGAGTCCAACGTCTTGAGTCCCCTTCAAGTATCTTAGAACTCTTTTTGTAGCTGACCAGTGTCCTTCACAAGGTTTATGCATGAACCTTGAAAGTATGCCAACAACATAAGAAATATCTGGTCTAGTTGTTGTAAGGTAGATAAGGCTTCCTACAAGTTGCCGATA